>CM038147.1:394436787-394687955 GCA_021437245.1 Aegilops speltoides
ATAGCTAGTCCTATCGAAGAGTACGCTTCTAGCAGCCTCCGTCTTGCAGCATGTAGAAGAGAGTAGATTGAAGTCCTCCAAGTAGCATCGCATAGCATAATCCTACCCGGCGATCCTCCCCTCGTCGCCTGTGGGAAAGCGATCACCGGGTTGTCTCTGGAACTTGTCTGGGTGTGTTTTATTAAGTATCCAGTTCTAGTTGTCATAAGGTCAAGGTACAACTCCGGGTCGTCCTTTTACCAAGGGACACGGCTATTCGAATTGATAAACTTCCCTGCAGAGCTGCACCACATAACCCAACACGCTCGATCCCATTTGGCCGGACACACTTTCCTGGGTCATGCCCGGCCTCGGAAGATTAACACGTCACAGCCCCACCTAGGCACAACAGAGAGGTCAGCACGCCGGTCTAAATCTTATGCGTGCAGGGGTCTGGGCCCATCGCCCATTCCACACCTGCACGTTGCTGTTGGAAATATGCCCTAGAGGCAATAATAAAAGTATTATTATATTTCCTTGTTCATGTTAATTGTCTTTTATTCATGCTATAACTGTATTATCCGGAAATCGTAATACACGTGTGAATACATAGACCACAATATGTCCCTAGTGAGCCTCTAGTTGACTAGCTCGTTGTGATCAACAGATAGTCATGGTTTCCTGGCTATGGACATTGGATGTCGTTGATAATGGATCACATCATTAGGAGAATGATGTGATGGACAAGACCCAATCCTAAGCATAGCACAAGATCGTGTAGTTCGTTTGCTAGAGCTTTTCCAATGTCAAGTATCTCTTCCTTTGACCATGAGATCGTGTAACTCCCGGATACCGTAGGAGTGCTTTGGGTGTATCAAACGTCACAACGTAACTGGGTGACTATAAAGATGCACTACAGGTATCTCCGAAAGTGTTTGTTGGGTTGACACGGATCAAGACTGGGATTTGTCACTCCGTATGACAGAGAGGTATCTCTGGGCCCACTCGGTAATGCACCATCATAATGAGCTCAAAGTGACCAAGTGGTTGGTCACGGGATCATGCATTACGGTACGAGTAAAGTGACTTGCCGGTAACGAGACTGAACAAGGTATTGGGATACCGACGATCGAGTGTCTGGCAAGTAACGTACCGATTGACAAAGGGAATTGTATACGGGGTTGTTTAATCCTCGACATCGTGGTTCATCGGATGAAATCATCGAGGAGCATGTGGGAGCCAACATGGGTATCCAGATCCCGCTATTGGTTATTGCCCGAGAGTCGTCTCGGTCATGTCTGTGTGTCTCCCGAACCCGTAGGGTCTACACACTTAAGGTTCGGTGACGCTAGGGTTGTATGAATATGAGTATGAAGCATACTGAATGTTGTTCGGAGTCCCGGATGAGATCCCGGACGTCACGAGGAGTTTCGGAATGGTCCGAAGGTAAAGAATTATATATAGGATGTGGTATTTCGGCCATCGGGAAAGTTTCGGGGTCACCCGGTAATGTACCGGGACCACCGGAAGGGTCCCGGAGGTCCACCGGGTGGGGCCACCCATCCCGGAGGGCCCCATGGGCTGAAGTGGGAGGGGAGCCAGCCCATAGTGGGCTGGTGCGCCCCCCTAGGCCCACCCCTTGTGCCTAGGGTTGAAACCCTAGGGTGGGGGCGCACCACATGCCTTGGGGGGCAAGTTCCCCCCCCCCCTGGCCGCCGCCCCCTTGGGAGATTGAATCTCCGAGGGCCGGTGCCTCCCCCTGGGGGCCTATATAAAGGAGGGCAGGGGGAGGGCAGCCGCACCCTGTGCTTTGGCGCCTCCCTCCCCCTGCTACACCTCGTCCTCCTCCCGTAGTCGCTTGGCGAAGCCCTGCTGGAGTTCTCACAGATCCACCACCACGCCGTCGTCTTCTTTGGATCATCATCAACCTCTCCTTCCCCTTGCTGGATCAAGAAGGAGGAGACGTCTCCCGTCCCGCACGTGTGTTGAACGCGGAGGTGCTGTCCGTTCAGCACTTGGTCATCGGTGATCTGAATCACGGCGAGTACGACCCCATCATCACCATCCCCTTGAACGCTTCCGCACTCGATCTACAAGTGGTATGTAGATGCAAACTCACTCCCTTGACTAGTTGCTTAGAGGAACTCATAGATGGATCTTGGTGAAACCGTAGGAAATTTTTTAATTTTCTGCAACGTTCCCCAACAGTGGTATCAGAGCTAGGTCTATGCGCAGTTCTCTAATGCACGAGTAGAACACAATTTTGTTGTGGGCGTGGATCTTGTCAACTTGCTTGCCACTACTAGTCTGTCTCTCCCACTTTAGTTGGAGCAGATTCGATGAAAAGGGTCCTTATGAAGGGTAAATAGAAGTTGACAAAATCACGTTGTGGTTATTCGTAGGTAAGAAAACGTTCTTGCTAGAACCCAATTGCAGCCACGTAAAAGATGCAACAACAATTAGAGGACGTCTAACTTGTTTTTGCAGCAATTGTTCATGTGATGTGATATGGCCAGAAGTTGTGATGAATTATGATTGATATATTGTGATGTATGAGATCATGTTCTTGTAATAGGATTCACGACTTGCATGTCGATGAGTATGACAACCGGCAGGAGCCATAGGAGTTGTCTTTATTTTTTGTATGACATGCGTGTCATTGAAGAACGCCATGTAAATTACTTTACTTTATTGCTAAACGCGTTAGCCATAGAAGTAGAAGTAGTCGTTGGCGTGACAACTTCATGAAGACACGATGATTGAGATCATGATGATGGAGATCATGGTGTCATGCTGGTGACAAGATGATCATGGAGCCCCGAAGATGGAAATCAATGGAGCTATATGATATTGGCCATATCATGTCACTACTATATATAATTGCATGTGATGTTTATTATGTTTATGCATCTTGTTTACTTAAAACGACGGTAGTAAATAAGATGATCCCTTACAACAATTTCAAGAAGTGTTCTCCCCTAACTGTGCACCGTTGCTACAGTTCGTCGTTTCGAAGCACCACGTGATGATCGGGTGTGATAGATCCTTACGTTCACATACAACGGGTGTAAGACAGTTTTACACATGCAATACACTTAGGGTTAACTTGACGAGCCTAGCATGTACAGACATGGCCTCGGAACACGGAGACCGAAAGGTCGAACACGAGTTGTATGGAAGATACGATCAACATGAAGATGTTCACGACGATGACTAGTCCGTCTCACGTGATGATCGGACACGGCCTAGTCAACTCGGATCGTGTAACACTTAGATGACTAGAGGGATGTCTAATCTGAGTGGGAGTTCATAATTTGATAAGATGAACTTAATTATCATGAACTTAGTCTAAAACCTTTGCAAATATGTCTTGTAGATCAAATGGCCAACGCCCATGTCAACATGAACTTCAACACGTTCCTAGAGAAAACCAAGCTGAAAGATGATGGCAGCAACTATACGGACTGGGTCCGAAACCTGAGGATCATCCTCAAAGCTGCCAGGAAACAATATGACCTAGAAGGACCGCTAGGTGACGCTCCCGTCCGAGAGAACCAAGACGTTATGAACGCTTGGCAGTCTCGTGCTGATGATTACTCCCTCGTTCAGTGCGGCATGCTTTACAACTTAGAACCGGGGCTCCAAAAGCGTTTTGAGCATCACGGAGCATATGAGATGTTCGAAGAGCTGAAACTAGTTTTCCAAGCTCATGCCCGGGTCGAGAGATATGATGTCTCCGACAAGTTCTATAGTTGTAAGATGGAGGAAAACAGTTCTGTCAGTGAGCACATACTCAAAATGTCTGGGTTGCACAACCGCCTGACTCAGCTGAACATTAACCTCCCTGATGAGGCGATCATTGACAGAATCCTCCAGTCGCTCCCACCAAGCTACAAGAGCTTTGTGATGAACTACAAAATGCAGGGGATGGTCAAGACCATTCCTGAAGTGATCTCAATGCCGAAGTCAGCAGAGGCTGAAATCAAGAAAGAACATCAAGTGTTGATGGTAAATAAGACCACTAAGTTCAAGAAGGGCAAGGGCAAGAAGAACTTCAAGAAGGACGGCAAGGATGTTGCGCGCCGATAAGCCGCCATCGGGAAGAAGTCAAAGAATGGACCCAAGCACGAGGTCGAGTGCTTTTATTGCAAGGAAGGGTCATCGAAGCGGAACTGCCCCAAATACTTAGCGGATAAGAAGGCCGGCAACACCAAAGGTATATTTGATATACATGTAATTGATGTGTACTTTACAAGTACTCGTAGTAACTCCTGGGTATTTGATACCGGTGCCGTGGCTCATATTTGTAACTCACAGCAGGAGCTGTGGAATAAACGGAGACTGGCGAAGGACGAGGTGACGATGCGCGTCGGGAATGGTTCCAGAGTCGATGTGATCACCGTCGGCACGCTGCCTCTACATTTACCTACGGGATTAGTTTTGAACCTTAATAATTGTTATTTAGTGCCAAGTTTGAGCATGAACATTGTATCAGGATCTCGTTTAATACGAGATGGCTACTCATTTAAATCCGAGAATAATGGTTGTTCTATTTATATGAGAGATATGTTTTATGGTCATGCTCCGATGGTCAATGGTTTATTCTTAATGAATCTCGAGCGTAGTGTTACACATATTCATAGTGTGAATACCGAAAGATGTAAAGTTGATAACGATAGTCCCACATACTTGTGGCACTACCGTCTTGGTCACATTGGTGTCAAGCGCATGAAGAAGCTCCATGCTGGTGGACTTTTAGAGTCTCTCGATTATGAATCATTTGACACATGTGAACCATGCCTCATGGGCAAAATGACCAAGACTCCGTTCTCCGGAACAATGGAGCGAGCAACCAACTTATTGGAAATCATACATACCGATGTGTGCGGTCCAATGAGCGTTGAGGCTCGTGGAGGATATCGTTATGTTCTCACTCTCACTGATGACTTGAGTAGATATGGGTATGTCTACTTAATGAAACACAAGTCTGAGACCTTTGAAAAGTTCAAGGAATTTCAGAATGAGGTAGAGAATCAACGTGACCGAAAGATAAAGTTCCTACGATCAGATCGTGGAGGAGAATACTTAAGTCACGAATTTGGTACACACTTAAGGAAATGTGGAATCGTTTCACAACTCACGCCGCCGAACACCTCAACAGAACGGTGTGTCCGAACGTCGAATCGCACTCTATTGGATATGGTGCGGTCTATGATGTCTCTTACCGATTTACCGCTATCATTTTGGGGATACGCTCGAGAGACAGCTACATTCACTTTAAATAGGGCACCGCCTAAACCGCTGAGACAACACCGTATGAATTATGGTTTGGGAAGAAACCTAAGTCGTCGTTTCTAAAAGTTTGGGGATGCGATGCTTATGTCAAGAAACTTCAACCTGAAAAGCTCGAACCCAAGTCGGAAAAATGCATCTTCATAGGATACCCTAAGGAAACCATTGGGTATACCTTCTACTTAAGATCCGAGGGCAAGATCTTTGTTGCCAAGAACGGATGCTTTCTGGAAAAAGAGTTTCTCTTGAAAGAAGTAAGTGGGAGGAAAGTAGAACTCGATGAAGTACTACCTCTCGAACGGGAAAGTGGTGCAGCTCAGGAAAATGTTCCTGTGATGCCTACACCAACTGAAGAGGAAAATAATGATGATGATCAAGGTACTTCGGATCAAGTTACTACTGAACTTCGTAGGTCCACAAGGACACGTTCCGCACCAGAGTGGTACAGCAACCCTGTCCTGGAAATCATGTTGTTAGACAACGGTGAACCTTCGAACTATGAAGAAGCGATGGCGGGCCCAGATTCCAACAAATGGCTTGAAGCCATGAAATCCGAGATAGAATCCATGTATGAAAACAAAGTATGGACTTTGACAGACTTGCCCGATGATCGGCGAGCGATAGAAAACAAATGGATTTTTAAGAAGAAGATGGACGCGGATGGTAATGTTACCATTTATAAAGCTCGACTTGTCGCTAAGGGTTATCGACAAGTTCAAGGGATTGACTACGACGAGACATTCTCTCCCGTAGCAAAGCTGAAGTCCGTCCGAATCATGTTAGCAATTGCCGCATACTATGATTATGAGATATGGCAGATGGACATCAAAACGGCATTCCTTAACGGACATCTTAAGGAAGAGCTGTATATGATACAGCCGGAAGGTTTTGTCGATCCTAAGAACGCTGAAAAAGTATGCAAGCTCCAGCGATCCATTTATGGACTGGTGCAAGCATCTCAGAGTTGGAACATTCGCTTTGATGAGATGATCAAAGCGTTTAGTTTATGCGAGACTTATGGAGAAGCCTGCGTTTACAAGAAAGTGAGTGGGAGCTCAGAGCATTTCTCATATTATATGTAGATGACATACTCTTGATGGGAAATGATATAGAACTTTTGGACAGCATTAAGGCCTACTTGAATAAGTGTTTTTCAATGAAGGACCTTGGATAAGCTGCTTATATATTAGGCATCAAGATCTATAGAGATAGATCAAGACGCCTCATAGGTCTTTCACAAAGCATATACCTTGATAAGATTTTGAAGAAGTTCAAAATGGATCAGTCCAAGAAGGGGTTCTTGCCTATGTTACAAGGTGTGAGATTGAGCTCGGCTCAGTCCCCGACCACGGCAAAAGATAAAGAAGAGATGAGTGTCATCCCCTATGCTTCAGCCATAGGATCTATTATGTATGCCATCCTGTGTACCAGACCTGATGTAAACCTGGCCATAAGTTTGGTGGCAAGGTACCAAAGTAATCCCGGCAAGGAACACTGGACAGCGGTCAAGAATATCCTAAAGTACCTGAAAAGGACAAAGGACATGTTTCTCATTTATGGAGGTGACGAAGAGCTCGTCGTAAAGGGTTACGCCGACACTAGCTTTGACACGATCCGATGACTCTAAGTCACAAACCGGATACGTGTATATGTTGAATGGTGGAGCAAGAAGCTGGTGCGGTGCAAGCAGAGCGCCGTGGCGGGATCTACATGTGAAGTGGAATACATGGCAGCCTCGGAGGCAGCGCGATGAAGCAATTTGGGTGAAGGAGTTCATCACCGACCTAGGAGTCATACCCAATGCGTCGGGGCCGATCAAACTCTTCTCGGATTTACACCGAGCTATTGCCCTTGCCAAGGAGCCTGTGTTTCACAAGAAGACCAGCACATCAAGCGCCGCTCAACTCCATCCGTGAAAATGTTCAAGATGGAGACATAGATATTTGCAAAGTACATACGGATCTGAATGTCGCAGATCCGCTGACTAAACTCTCTTCATGAAAGCAAAACATGATTAACACCGGAACTCTATGGGTGTTCAATTCATCACAATGTAACTAGATTATTGACTCTAGTGCAAGTGGGAGACTGTTGGAAATATGCCCTAGAGGCAATAATAAAAGTATTATTATATTTCCTTGTTCATGTTAATTGTCTTTTATTCATGCTATAACTGTATTATCCGGAAATCGTATTACACGTGTGAATACATAGACCACAATATGTCCCTAGTGAGCCTCTAGTTGACTAGCTCATTGTGATCAACAGATAGTCATGGTTTCCTGGCTATGGACATTGGATGTCGTTGATAAAGGGATCACATCATTAGGAGAATGATGTGATGGACAAGACCAATCCTAAGCATAGCACAAGATCGTGTAGTTCGTTTGCTAGAGCTTTTCCAATGTCAAGTATCTCTTCCTTTGACCATGAGATCGTGTAACTCCCGGATACCGTAGGAGTGCTTTGGGTGTATCAAACGTCATAACGAATCGGGTGACTCTAAAGGTGCACTACATGTATCTCCGAAAGTGTCATTGGGTTGACACGGATCGAGGCTGGATTTGTCACTCCGTATGACGGAGAGGTATCTCTGGCCCACTCGGTAATGCATCATCATAATGAGCTCAAAGTGACCAAGTGGTTGGTCACGGGATCATGCATTACGGTACGAGTAAAGTGACTTGCCGGTAACGAGACTGAACAAGGTATTGGGATACCGACGATCGAGTCTCGGGCAAGTAACATACCGATTGACAAAGGGAATTGTATACGGGGTTGTTCAATCCTCGACATCGTGGTTCATCCGATGAAATCATCGAGGAGCATGTGGGAGCCAACATGGGTATCCAGATCCCGCTGTTGATTATTGAATGAGAGTCGTCACGGTCATGTTTGTGTGTCTCCCGAACCCGTAGGGTCTACACACTTAAGGTTCGGTGACGCTAGGGTTGTATGAATATGAGTATGCAGCATATCGAATGTTGTTTGGAGTCCCGGATGAGATCCCGGACGTCACGAGGAGTTTCGGAATGGTCCGGAGGTAAAGAATTATATATAGGATGTGGTATTTCGGCCATCGGGAAAGTTTCGGGGTCACCCGGTAATGTACCGGGACCACCGGAAGGGTCCTGGGTCCACCGGTGGGGCCACCCATCCCGGAGGGCCCCATGGGCTGAAGTGGGAGGGGAGCCAGCCCATAGTGGGCTGGTGCGCCCCCCTAGGCACACCCCCTGCGCCTAGGGTTGAAACCCTAGGGTGGGGGGGCGCACCACATGACTTGGGGGCAAGTTCCCCCGTGGCCACCGCCCCCTTGGGAGATTGAATCTCCCAGGGCCGGCGCCCCCCCCCTGGGGGCCTATATAAAGGAGGGCAGAGGGGAGGGCAGCCGCACCCTGTGCTTTGGCGCCTCCCTCCCCCTGCTACACCTCGTCCTCCTCCCGTAGTCGCTTGGCGAAGCCCTGCTGGAGTTCTGCTGCATCCACCACCACGCCGTCGTGCTGCTGGATCAAGAAGGAGGAGACGTCTCCCGTCCCGTACGTGTGTTGAACGCGGAGGTGTTGTCCGTTCAGCACTTGGTCATCGGTGATCTGAATCATGGCGAGTACGACTCCATCATCACCATCCCCTTGAACGCTTGACTCGTTGCTTAGATGAACTCATAGATGGATCTTGGTGAAACCGTAGGAAATTTTTTAATTTTCTGCAATGTTCCCCAACAGTTGCGTACGCGGCCGGTGAGCAGACCTAGCAACCTCCATTACAAAGGAAGTTGCGTTACGCAGTCCAACCCAGCGCGCGCCGCTCAGTCGCTGACGTCTAGAAGGCTTCGACTGATACCACGACGTCGAGTGCCCATATCTTTCCCGCGTAGTTGGTAGTGCATATAGGCCAGTGGACAGACTCAAATCAAATACCAAGATCTCGTTAAGCGTGTTATTATGAAGCAACCGCGAACGCCGACCAGGGCCAGGCCCACCTCTCGCCTAGGTGGTCTCAACATGCCCTGTCGCTCCGCCACAAAGTAACAGTTAGGGGCCGTCGGGAACCCAGGCCCACCTCTACCGGGATGGAGCCACCTGTCCTTTCAGCCCCCACATCGGAATCACTTGCGGGTACTCAACGAGCTGACCCGACTTTAGTCACAATCTATAAAGTATATGTACGTACAGTATATACCCGTGATCACCTCCCGAGTGATCACGGCCCGATAGTATAGCATGGCAGACTGACAAGAATGTAGGGCCAAAGATGATAAACTAGCATCCTATACTAAGCATTTAGGATTGCGGGTAAGGTATTAACGACTGTAGCAACAATGGCAGGCTATGCAACCGAATAGGAGTAACCGAACAATAACATGCTACACTACTCTAATGCAAGCAATAGAGAGAAGAATAGGCGATATCTGGTGATCAAAGGGGGGGCTTGCCTGGTTGCTCTAGCAAGGAGGGGGTCTTCAACATCGTAGTCGAACTGGGGGGTCGTCGGCAGCCTCAGGGTCTATCGGAAAGAAGTAACGGAGGGGGAACACAATAAATAACAAAGCAATCAAAGTATCACAAAGCGTAGCATGGCAATACGCGGTGCTAGAGGTGACCTAACACAGTAGTAGGTGATACCCGCGAAGTGGGAAAACATCCGGGAAAGTATCCCCAGTGTTTCACGTTTTCGAACAGATGAACCAGATGGGAAAGTTGCGTGTTTGCTATGCTAGGGATGTGTGGCGGACGAACGGGTTGCGTATCCGGATTCGTCTCGTTGTTCTGAGCAACTTTCATGTACAAAGTTTTTTCATCCGAGCTATGGTTTATTTTCTATTAATTTTTAAAGTTTTAAATCATTTCCTAAATTATTATCTATTTAATTCTAACATTATCCAGAATAGTGTATGCTGACGTCATCATGACGTCAGCAGTCAACAGAACGCTGATTGGGTCAAACTGACATGTGGATCCCGCATGTCATACCCTGTTAACTAATTAACCAAATTAATTAGTTTAAATAATAGATTAGTTAGGTCAGTTAACCAGGATTAATCAAGTTAATTAAGTTAGTTAATTAGTTAATTAATTATTATTTTTTATATTATTATTATATTATATTATTATTATTTTTAGGTCATATATATATATATATTAAAACATTCTGGGGTGAGGTGTGGGGCCCCACATGTCATTGGCCTAAGCGCCTTAGCGGGCGCACGGTTACGGCGCCGGGTGGGTCGGGCGACGACCGCCAGCCCGACAAGGCGCCCTTGAGGCAGCGAAGCGTCTTGGCCTGGCTCCGACGACCAGAGCAGGGCGGCGCGGTTGGCGGAGAGGGCCGCCGCAGCGGACGACGGACATAGCGGGAGTGGGATGAGGTGTTGGACGACGACGACGCCCCAGGAGGACGCGGCTAGGAGCCGTGGGGCAGAGACGACAGTGGGAGCAGGCAGCAGGGGGCGATGGACGCCGTGGCTGCGGGTGGATGGCGCGGGTCGCGCGCGGGGGCGCCCGGGAGCCTGTGGGCGCGCGCTGGGTCGAGCAGGGGCGAACAGGGTGCAGGCACGGTGATGTGCAACAGAGAGGGGGAGAAGAGGAGAGGGAGGCCGTGGCCACACCAGCGTTGCAGAGAAGAGGGTCGACGACGCTCGGTGGAGCCTTTGGGGAGGAGGACAGGGATGAGGGTGACGTAGAGGAGGAGGTCCGGCGAGGAGGAGTTGAAGAGGAGGACGGCAGGGCCGCTCCACGAGGCAGCTCCGACGACGGCGGGGTCCAGCGGCGTCGAGGTCGTGCTGGGGCGAGGACGGGGAGGCGAGCGACGGTGTCAAGGCGGCGATGGCGGGGCGACGAGGTCCGGCGGCGTAGGGGACGGCTTCGGGCGACAGTGAGGTTCGGTGACGACGGCGAGCGCTGGGCGCTGGAGTAGTTGCGCCCCGATCCAGATCGGGAGGGAGAGGAGGCGAACGTGGGGGGAAGTGGGGCGACGGGATTGGGGTCGATCCCGATCCAGATCATGAGGGGGGGATCGTGCGGGAGAGAGTGGGGGATACGGTTTAGGGTTTCCCCAGAGTGGGGATATGGAGGAAGGGAGTGGGGCGTCGGCTGGGCCGTGCGGGTGGGCTGCCCGACTGGGCCGGCCAGTTGGCCTACGCCCAAAGGTAGTGGGGTGGTTTTTACTATTTTAGCCTTTCCCTTTTATTTTTGTTTTATTTCTTTTCTTGTTTTATTTTAGTTACATTTTATTTCAGTTTCTTTAAAATACCAAGTTAGCACCTAAATTAGTATCATAAAAATAGGCCACTGCCAAACCTAGTTTGGACCTAAATTAAATTAGTTTAATATTTTTATACTTTCAAAGGTAATTAAATTATTACTTTAGCCACTGTTTTTAATTAGATTAGGGCATTTAAACACCTTGTAAAAGGTTGGTTCCACCACCAAAACTAGTTAGGGATTATTTGCCACATGATGAACATTTTAGTTTTAATATTTGAAAACTTTTATTGTTTGCTTGATTTTGAATTTAAATTCGAATCGGTTTCGGACTAATGCGAGATTAGTAACAGAAATCGAAGTGACGTGGCATCATTACCAGAGGGTTACTGTAGCTTAACTACCCGGGCGTCACAATCATCCTCAAGCCTGGGCGGTTGGTGTTCCTGATAGTAATTAGGATGGCCTGTCCAACACGAAGATTCTTGCCATCGAGGAATTTCTTCCACCCAACTGAGTTTAAGTGTGTGCAACCGTCCGTGTCCACAAGGTAAGTACAGGTTGTGACGAAGCCCCTTGCAGTAAGGCGTTGTCCAGCTGAGCCTTCTTCATCAGGCTCGATATCATAACTCACAGATATGCTCTTTGCCAATTTCTGAATAAGAAAAACATATCAATTAATAAATAGCCTCGCAAATAAGTACATATGGATTATCTACACTATTAATAGTTCCTGAGATTCTACACAAATAAGCATGTGATCGAACTCTACACTAAAACATATCATCGACTAGATTCCACACAACATACCATATCATTGGACTGTACACTAAGTATTTCATCGGATAATTTGCATTTGTTAGTATAACATACCATATCATGTCGATCAACCATGGTATTTGTCAGGTGGGTCATGAATGGCACCCCGACAAAGTCAGCACGTGGCGGAATTATGTCCCACAGGTTGGACACCTCCTCCTCGCTCAGCCTTGTTCTTTGAGCTACGATGACTTCATGAAGTGGGTCCTCATCATCTTCATCGACTGGGTCCTCATTATCTTCATCATCTTCATCTTCTTCGTCATCTTCATCATCTTCCACCAGGTTGAGATAAATGACAGCCAGCTTGGGTCTTTCTGCTCTAAAGGAGAAGCTGATCAACTCACCACCAGTAAGACGCATGCGGGCGACGAAACGGGCCCATCCATCTCCTCCAATCTATGACATGTTGCGTCCTTTCTCGACCTCCATAGTGTACGGCCCCCCAGGAGCCTCAAATGTCACAGTGTCTCCTGTCAGCTTGTTGAATTTCAAACTCACATTGCATGGGACGATCTGTGTAAAATAAGCAAAATAACACAATGCAGTAATGCCAACACTAAAAATAAAATAGTTATTACATTTCATATAATTTCTTACCGCCGCATGACGAAAACTAGGCTGGAAGTAGATGCCGAATAACTTGCCAGTTGCAAGGCTGCTGGGGCACCTTGACTTGCACAGTCAACATAGTGGTGGTGGTGGTGGCGTCATTTTTCCTAAAGCAATATGAGCATAGGATTAACGATCCACTTCACAGGAAAGAAAAACAGTAGCATGTGATATTTTTGGTTCTTCCGCGAGAAGCAATTTGATGGACAATTATAATCCTAAGATCTAGTAACATATTAGATGACAAGGTACCACCTGCCAAAAAGTAACTTATTACAAAAAAAACAAAAGCATCTACCTATCCATGTACAGAAAAATAACAATAAAATGGTGCATACTAAATCAACTAAATGAACTAGCCTACTAAATCAACTAAATCAAAATGTTCTAAATCAACTAAATCAAAATGTTCTAAATCAACTAAATCAACTAAATCAAAATGTTCTAAATCAACTAAATCAACTAAATGAACTAGCCTACTAAATCAACTAAATCAAAATGTTCTAAATCAAGTAAATCAACTAGCCTACTAAATCAACTAAATCATATCAACTAAATCAAAATGTTGCATATGAACTAGCCTACTAAATCGAAATGTAGCAGGGAGGAGGGAGAAGGAGGGGCGACTCAAGGAGGGAGAAGAGAGTAGGACGGAGGAGGAAGGCAGAGCAAGGAGGGGCCGGCCAACGGTGAGTGGAGGGAGGACGGAGGAGGAGGCCGTTACCGAGTCCAGCAAGGAGTAGGAGGTGACGGCAGCGCAGAGGGAGAAGGGGAGATGGGGGAGGACCGGAGCGGGGATCCGGTGAGTGTGTGAGTGTGAGTGGATCGGATAGAGGAGGGGGTGGGAGATGGAATGGCTTAGCAGTAGCACGCTATAGAGAAAGACGCTACTACTAAACTACCTAGCAGCAGCGCCTTTCACAAAGAAGCGCTACTGCTATGTGTCAGCATGTAAAAATAGACTTCAATGTATCAAAAATACATTGATCATCAACAATCTTTTTGTGTACAATCTGATTTGTCAATATGAGTCCTCACCGGTTTAGGAACCGGTGAAGACTCATATTGCGGCCACAAATTCTACACGTAGAGTTCAATGAGGACCAAGTGCTTGTCAAAGTTTGAGAAGTAACATATTTAAGGCGGTAGAAACTCTCTTCACGGAGCGAGGTGGGACTAAATTTTTGTAGTAAACTTAGCAGTAGCGCTTATTAGTGAAATGCGCTGCTACTATGCTACGTAGCAGTAGCGCTCTTTGTGATAACACGCTGCTACTAGAACTAGCCTCGCGGCGGCCTCGTGGGAATTATATCAGTAGCGCGTCTTTGAGCGGGCGCGCTACTGCTATATTTATTTCAACAGCGAGTTAAGCTTGAGCTCGCTACTGCTAACTAGCAGCAGCGCCTTATTTTAAAGCGTGTTGCTGGTAAGATTCTGTGTATAGGCTTTTCCCTAGTAGTGATAGCACTATGGGTGGAACAGAATATGATGATGGGGATTGTGTGGAGAAGACAAAAAAAGGAGAAAGTCTCACATTGACAAGGATAATCAACGGGCTATGGAGATGCCCAAAATTGATGTCAACATGAGGAGTAGGTATTGCCATGCAACGGATGCACTAGAGCTATAAACGAATGCTCAACAAAAGAAAACCAGTGGGTGTGCATCCAACTTGCTTGCTCACGAAGACCTAGGGCATTTGAGGAAGCCCATCGTAGGAATATACAAGCCAAGTTCTATAATGAAAAATTCCCACTAGTATATGAAAGTGACAACATATGAGACTCACTATATGAAAAACATGGTGTTACTTTGAAGCACAAGATATGAGACTCACTACATGAAAAACAAGGTGATACTTTGAAGCACAAGTGCGGAAAAAGAGATAGTAACATTGCCCCTTTTTATTTATTTATTTATTTTATTTTTATTTTATTTTCTTTTCTTTTTTTTTCCTTTTTTTTCTTTGACCTTTCTTTTTTTCTTTTTTTCTTTTTTTCTTTTTGGGCACAATGCTCTAATAATGATGATCATCACACTTTTATTGATTACAACATATTAATTACAACTCGAAACTAGAACAAGATATGACTCTATATGAATACCTCCGGCGGTGTACCGGGATGGTGCAATGAATCAAGAGTGACATGTATGAAAGATTATGCATGGTGGCTTTGCCACAAATACGATGTCAACTACATGATCATGCAATGGCAATGTGACAAAAGTAATGTATGTCACGATGATGAACGGAACGGTGGAAAGTTGCATGGCAATATATCTCGGAATGGCTATGGAAATGCCATAATAGGTAGGTATGGTGGCTGTTTTGAGGAAGATATAAGGAGGTTTATGTGTGATAGAGCGTATCGTATCACGGGGTTTGGATGCACCGGCGAAGTTTGCACCAACTCTCAAGGTGAGAAAGGGCAATCCACGGTTACCGAAGAGGCTAGCAATGATGGAAAGGTAAAAGTGCGTATAATCCATGGACTCAACATTAGTCATAAGAACTCATATACTTATTGCAAAAATTTAGAAGTCATCAAAAATCAAGCACTACGCGCATGCTCCTATAGGGATAGATTGGTAGGAAAAGACCATCGCTCGTCCCCGACCGCCACTCATAAGAATGCACAAGCCAGGTACACTTCATGTTTCAAATTTGTTACACAACTTTAACCATACGTGCATGCTACGGGACTTGCTAACTTCAACACAAGCATTCTTTAAATTCATAATCACCCAACTAGCATGACTTTAATATCACTACCTCCATATCTCAAAACAATTATCAAGTATCAAATTGATCATAGCATCAAATTCACTTCCTATGATAGTTTTTATTATTCCCAACTTGGATGCCTACCATTCTAGGACCAATTTTATAACCATAGCAAATACCATGCTGTTCTAAAAGACTCTCAAAATAATATAAGTGAAGCATGAGAGACTAGCAATTTCTACAAAATTAAGCCACCGTCGTGCTCTAAAAGATATAAGTGAAGCACTAGAGCAAAAACTATCAAGCTCAAAAGATATAAGTGACGCACATAGCATATTCTAATAAATTCTAATCAAGTAGGCTTCTCCCAAAAGGTGTGTAGAGCAAGGATGAATTTTGGTAAACTAAAATCAAAGACTAATATAATACACGACGCTCCAAGCAAAACACATATCATGTGGCAAATAAAAATATAGCTCCAAGTAAAGTTACCAATGAACGAAGACGAAAGAGTGGATGCCTCCCCGGGGCATCCACAAGCTTAGGCTTTTGGCTATTATTGAATATCTTGGGGTGCCTTGGGAATCCCCAAGCTTAGCCTTTTGCCACCCCTTATTCCATAGTCCATCAACTCTTTACCCAAAACTTGAAAACTTCACAACACAAAACTCAACAGGAAATCTTATAAGCTCCGTTAGTGAAAGAAAACAAAGCCACCACATAAGGTACTGTAATGAACTCATTCTTTATATATTTTGGTGTTAAACCTACTGTATTCCAACTTCTCTATGATTTATTAACTATTTCATTAGCCATATATGCATCAAAATAAGCAAACAACACACGAAAAACAGAATCTGTCAAAAACAGAACAGTCTGTAGCAATCTGTAACTAACGCAAAGTTCTGGAACTCTAAAAATCCTACCAAAATAGGAAGTCCTGGAAATGTTGTCTATTGATCAGCATCAAAAAGCATCAACGCAAAATCACGTTTTTGTGATTTAACAAAACTAAATTCGTGCGTGCAAAGTTTCTGTTTTTTAGCAGAATCAAATCAACTATCATCATAGGTTACCCTATAGGTTCTACTTGGCACAAACACTAATTAAAACATAAGAACACATCCAAACAGAAGGTATATGCAAAAATTTATTACTAAACAGAAACAAAAACAAAAAACACAAATAAAATTGGGTTGCCTCCCAACTAGCGCTATCGTTTAACGCCCCTAGCGAGGCATAAATGCGAAGATAGATCTAAGTAGTGCCATCTTTAATTTTCAGTTTTTTAGCGGAGTCATGCTCGAACCCGGGAGGTTCTTTACGTTTCCCTTCATACTTGGAAATTTTTAGATCTAAAGAATCCAACCGCTAATTGCAAAGAGTAATCAACATATTCATGCGGTGAAGATTTCCGCTAACACTTTTAAGAGGCTCAAGAGACTTTTGTAAAAAAAATTGTTACTTCGCAAATATTTCCAAATACTTGTGTTTCTTCTTGGGTAGGATGTGGCCCCCCTTTTTGAGGTAGTTTTCCCACTATTCCCTCTATAATTTCATGTGCAATACTAGGATCAATTTCAATAAACTTTCCCTTGGCAATGCAGTCCAAGAGTTGTCTATGCGCCATGTTTAGTCCAACATAAAAATTGCGAAGAAGAATTCTAAAATTCACCTCTAGGGTGCAATTGCGATAAGATTCCATCATCCTATACCAAGCATCTTTTAAGTTTTCTCCTTGCCTTTGCTTGAAGTGAAGAACTTCAAACTTGGGAGACATAGGAGCGGATAAGGAACTAGCCATGATGACAAGGTAAACGATCTAACACACGAGCAAACAGAAAAAAAGGCAAGCAAAAAAGAGAGGAGAAGATTGGGAAAGAGAGGGCGAATAAAACGGCAAGGGTGAAGTGGGGGAGAGGAAAACGAGAGCCAAATGGAAAATAATGTAAATGCGAGGGAGATGAGTTTGTGATGGGTACTTGGTATGTCTTGACTTGAGCGAAGACCTCCCCGGCAACGGTGCCAGAAATCCTTCTTGCTACGTCTTGAGCTTGTGTTGGTTTTCCTTGAAGAGGCAGGGTGATGCAGCAATAGTAGCGTAAGTATTTCCCTCAGTTTTTGAGAACCAAGGTATCAATCCAGTAGGGGGCTCCTCAAAAGTCCCATGCACCTACACAAACAAACAAAGAACTCGCAACCAACGCAATAAAGGGGTTGTCAATCCTTCACGGCCACTTCATGTAAAGTGAGATCCGATAGAGATAGTATGATAAGATAAATATGTTTTTGGTATTTTATAATATAGATGCAAAAAGTAAAGATGCAAATAAAATTAGATTGAAAGCTTATATGATAAAAGATAGACCCGGGGGCCATAGGTTTCACTAGTGGCTTCTCTCAAAATAGCATAAGTATTACGGTGGGTGAACAAATTACTGTCGAGCAATTGATAGAAAAGCGAATAATTATGAGATTGTTTAGGCATGATCATGTATATAGGCATCACGTCTGGTATCCAGCATGTATCTAGAGTATTAAGTTCATAAGAACAGAGTAACGCATTAAGAAAGATGACATGATGTAGAGGGATAAACTCAAGCAATATGATATAAACTCCATCATTTTATCCTCGATGGCAACAATACAATACGTGCCTTGCAACCCCTGCTATCACTGGGTAAGGACATCGCACAATTGAACCCAAAGCTAAGCACTTCTCCGATGGCAAGAAAGATCAATATAGTAGGCCAAACCAAACTGATAATTCGAAGAGACTTGCAAAGATAACTCAATCATACATAAAAGAATTCAGAGAAGATTCAAATATTTCTCATAGATAAACTTGATCATAAACCCACAATTCATCAGATCTCGACAAACACACCGCAAAAAGAGTTTACATCGAATAGATCTCCACAAGAGAGGGGGAGAACATTGTATTGAGATCCAAAAAGAGAGAAGAAGCCATCTAGCTAATAACTATGGAACCGAAGGTCTGTGGTAAACTACTCACAACTCATCGGAGGGGCTATGGTGTTGATTTAGAAGCCCTCCGTGGTCGATTCCCCCTCCGGCGGAGCGCCGGTGAAGGCTCCAAGATGGGATCTCGTGGATACAGAAGGTTACGGCGGTGGCAATTGTTTTTTGTTGGCTCCCTGGATGTTTTCAGGGTACGTAGGTATATATAGGACGAAGAAGTACGTCGGTGGCCGCTCGTGGGGCCCAAGAGATAGGGGCGCGCCCTCCTATCTCCTGGCCGCCTCGTTTGCTTCTTGACTTGCACTCCAAGTTCTCCGGATCACGTTCGTTCCAAAAATCACGCTCCTGAAGGTTTCATTCCGTTTGGACTCCGTTTGATATTCCTTTTCTTTGAAATACTGAAATAGGCAAAAAAAACAGCAATACGGGCTGGGCCTCCGGTTAGTAGGTTAGTCCCAAAAATGATATAAATGTGTAAAGTAAAGCCCATAAACATCCAAAAGGGGTAATATAATAGCATGTAACAATAAAAAATTATAGATACATTGGAGAGGTATCACTCGCCTGGTTGCTGGTACCAAAATTGTGTGGGTGGTATTGATCTCCACCTCCACTAGCGTCTGCCCAGTCGCCCGTTCATGTCAGCATGGGCAGACCGGCTCCAGACGAACCGACCACTGTGATCGTCTTCTTCTTTGGAGCCATGGTGATGAAGAAACTGACGTAGTAACTACCGGACCAGATTTGCACAACCTGTTCCCCTACCTGGCGTGCCAAAGATGTCGGGGAAATGACACCTATGGGATCACCAGGATCCCTTCTACGGTTGGCGGGGAGAGAGGGTTGCACAAAGAGCAGGTCTGGTGATCAGCACGAGGGATTTTTACCCAGGTTCGGGCTGCTGAGGAGCGTAAAACCCTAGTCCTACTTTGAGTGTATATTTGGTGTTCTTGAACCTTAGCTAGCTGCTATGCGTGCCTGGTCCAAAAGTTTGAATCGTTCTCCCGTACGCCTCGGACCTCCTTTTATATGTCAAAGGGGTCGCCACAGTGGCACACACGAGGTGTAAAGTAGCTATAGTGTACAAGCTTATCACTGACATCGTAGGACAAACGCATTAAATGTGCTAGTTATGTGCCCTCCAACTTTATTGGGGACGGTAATAGAACCCGTCCCGTCCGTCACCGCCTCACCCTGCCTTGACACACGTCCAGGCTGACGAGGCATGCAGCACCAAGCTGACTAGCTAGCCACTACGCTGGCGCGGTGGCAAGATCTTCATGAAGATCGGCATGCCACCATGCAGGTGCTTGCTTAGTTGGAAGGTTGGTCGCTGTGACGGAACGACCGAGGGGTGGTGAAACCTTGTCGGGCGCGGGCCCTGCCATGGTCCCACAATTGTCCCCGGCAAGGATCTTGCCGGGGCCTTGCAGTCTTCCCCGGCAAGTCATCTTCTGGTCTCCATGTAGACCTGCATGCCACCAGTCTTCACAAAGATCTGTATGCTACTATGCATGTGCCCCCGAGTCTTGGCCTTGACATTGTCGATGGTGTTAGAGCTCTCAGCTTCAAGGGTGGTGGCCTTGCTGGTGCTTCGCAAGCCAGCCCGGCAAGGCTCTTGCCGGGGCTAGGCAAGCCAACGACAAGGATTTCGCCGGGGGAGGTCTATCTTGTCTTTTGTTTTCTGTTTACTGGCTTGAATGCTGTCTTGGTACTCTTGTGTCTTGGCTTCTACTGCCCTGTCAAGCCTTGCGACGTTGCGGCTACAACTGCTCGTGCACAAGTAAGGGGTACAGAAGGGCCCAAACTTATGTACACCGACAATATTGCTTTGTGCTCACTACTAAATTACAAATCATTGTTTATTAAAATTGGCTTTGATATACCTTGGGATCCAGGTGGATCAATTACTTGAGCACTTCATGCCTAGCTTAATGGCTTTAAAGAAAGCGCTGCCAGGGAGACAACCCCGAAGTTTAGAGTGTCATTTTATTCTGTTGTGTGCTTTGAGAAAGTTTAGAAACAAAAAATAAAGTGGGTAACCTAAAACTTTTCAAAAAGAAAAGTGAAAGTAAGAAGGATGAGCACCGTTGAAGTGGGGGACCTCCTTGAACTTTGTTCATGCCCATGTAAACTTTGCAAATCTTGAATTACAAAAACATTTTAACAAAAATAATTATCCCCTTGTACAAATCCATTGTATAAAAATAATGTGCCAAGATTTACCTTTAGGATGTTTAGATTTCTTGTTTGGTGTGTGCAGTGCAAAAACAAAAACTTTGGCTGTAGTGCGTGATTTTACATTTTTTACTGGAACATCAAATGTTCTGAAATTTTTACACGGTACTTCTGTGCAATTTTTTTTGTAATTTTTCAGAATTTTTAGAGTTACAGAAGTATGATAAATGTTCAGATTACTACAGACTGTCCTGTTTAAGACATATTCTGTTTTTAATGCATTGTTTCGCTTGTTTTGATGAAACTACTGATTGTATCGGTGGTATAAGCCATAAAGAAGTTATAATACAGTAGCTACAATGCAAACATAAAATGTGAATGGGTTTGAAACAATACTTAAAGTGGTAATTTGCTTTATTATACTAACGGATCTCATGAGGGTTTTGTAAAGTTTTATGTGATTGAAGTTTTCAAGTTTTCGGTGAGATCACGATGGATGAAGGAATAAGGAGTGGCAAGAGCCTAAGATTGGGGATGCCCGAGGCACCCCAAGGTAATATTTAAGGACTCCCAAACAACTAAGCTTGGGGATGCCCCGGAAGGCATCCCCTGTTTCTTCTAACGATCATCAGTAATTTTACTTGGAGCTATATTTTAATCGTCACATTATATGCGTAAATCTTGGAGCATCGTGTGCTTTTTTTAATAATGCACCATGCTGGTATGAGATATTCCTTGATTGATTTATAGAATGCTCCTTGCACTTCACTTATATCTTTTGAGCATGGCTTTATAGAATGCTTCATGTGCTTCACTTATATCATTTGAAGTTTCGATTGCTTGTTTCTCTTCACATAGAAAACCGCCATTTGTAGAATGTTCTTTTGCTTCACTTATGTTTGTTAGAGCATGGGCATATCTTTTGTAGAAAGAATTAAACTCTCATGCTTCATTTATATCTATTTAGAGAGTCATTAGGAATTGGTCATTCACATGGTTAGTCATAAACTCCTACATAAAAACTTTTAGATCACTGAATATGATATGTTTGATTTCTTGCAATAGTTTTGTGATATAAAGATGGTGATATTAGAGTCATGCTAGTGGGTAATTGTAGATTGGTAGAACTACTTGTGTTAAGGTTTGTGATTCCCGAAGCATGCTCATATGGTGAACCGTTATGTGACGAAGTCGGAGCATGATTTTTTTTATTGTCTTCCTTATGAGTGGTGGTCGGGGACGAGCAATGGTCTTTTGCTACCAATCTATCCCCCTAGGAACATGCGTATTAGTACTTTGCTTTGATGGCTAATAAGTTTTTGCAATAAGTATGTGAGTTCTTTATGACTAATGTCGAGTCCATGGATTATGCGCACTCTCGCCGTTCCACCATTGCTAGCATCTCTAGTATCGCACAACTTTCGCCGATGCATAAACCCTCCTTATACCTTCCTCAAAATAGCCACCATGCCTAACTATCATGGCATTTCCATAGCCATTCCGAGATATATTGCCATGCAACTTCCATCATCGTCATATACATGACTTGAGCATTCATTATCATATTGCTTTGCATGATCGTAAGATAGCTAGCATGATATTTTCATGGCTTTTCTGTTTCTTGATATCTTTGCTACGCTAGATCATTGCACATCTTGGTACACCGCCAGAGGCATTCATATAAACTCATATTTTGTTCTAGTATCGAGTTGTAAGTAAATAGAAGTGTATGATTAGAGCATTGTCCCGTGCGAGGAAAGGATGATGGAGACTATGATTCCCCCACAAGTCGGGATGAGACTCCAGACTTAAAATTAAAAAGAGGCCAAAGAGCCCCCAAAAAATAAAAAGAGAGGCCAAAGAGCCCAAAAGGAAAAAAAAGAGAAAGTATATAAAAAAGAGAAAATAAGAGAAGGGACAATGTTACTATCCTTTTACCACACTTGTGCTTTAGAGTAGCACCATGTTCGTCATATAGAGAGCCTCTTGAGTTATCACTTTCATATACTACTGGAAATTTTCATTATAGAGCTTGACTTGTATATTTCATTGATGGGCTTCCTTAAATGCCCGAGGTCTTCATGAGTAATCAAGTTGGATGCACACCCACTTAGTTTTTAGTTTGAGCTTTCATACACTTATAGCTCTAGTGCATCCGTTGCATGGCAATCCCAACTCACTTGCATCGATATCTATTGATGGGCATCTCCATAGCCCATTAATTTAAAGGAAATATGCCCTAGAGGCAATAATAAAGCTGTTATTTTGTATTTCCTTATTCACGATAAAGGTTTACTATTCATGCTTGAATTGTATTGATCGGAAACTTAAATACATGTCTGGATACACAAACAAATACCGTGTACGTAGTAAGCCTTCACTAGACTAGCTCATTAATCAAAGACGGTTAATGTTTCCTAACCATAGAAATGAGTTGTCATTTGATAACGGGATCACATCATTAGGAGAATGATGTGATGGAAAAGACCCATTCAGTTTTATTGCTATTGCTTTCTTCATGTCAAATACATATTCCTTCGACTATGAGATTATGCAACTCCTGGATACCGGAGGAATGCAATGTGTGCTATCAAATGTCACAACGTAACTGCGTGATTATAAAAATTCTCTATAGGTATCTCCGAAGGTGTTTGTTGAGTTGGCATAGATCGATATTAGGATTTGTCACTCCGAGTATCAAAGAGGTATCTTTGGGCCCTCTCGATAATACACATCATAACCTTGCAAGCAAACGACTAAGGAGTTAGTCATGAGGTGATGTATTAAGGAATGAGTAAAGAGACTTGCCGGTAATGAGATTGAACTAGGTATGGAGATACCGACGATCAAATCTCGGGCAAGTAACATACCGACAGACAAAGGGAACTACGCATGTTGTCATAAAGGTTCGACCGATAAAGATCTTCATAGAATATGTAGGAACCAATATGGGCATCCAGGTGCCACTATTGGTTATTGACCGGAGAAGCATCTCGGTCTTGTCTACATCATTTTCGGACCCGTAGGGTCCGCACGCTTAACGTTTGTTGATGATATAGTATTATATGAGTTATGTGAAATCATGACTGAATGTTGTTCGGAGTCCTAGACGAGATCACAGACATGACGAGGATTCTCGAAATGGTCGACAGGTAAAGATTGATATATAGGACGATGGTATTTGGACACCGGAAGTGTTTCAGGACGTACCGGGAAGGAATCGGGTCACCGGAAGGGGTTCTGGGCACCCCCGGCAAGATATGGGTCTTATGGGCCAAAGGAGGGGACAGACCAGCCCACAAGGGGGCTGGTGCACCCCCTCCCTTGTTTGGCCAGCCCTAGGGAAGGAAAAGGGGGAGGGCTAGCTCCTCCTACCTTTCCCTCTTATGGGAGAAAGGAAAGGGGGGGCGCCACCCTCCCTTGCCTTTGCCCGCACTACAAATAAGGAAAGAGGGCGCGACTTGGGAGGGACCCCAAGTAGGATTCCTCCTACTTGGGCACCTCCTTTGGCTGTTCCTCCCTCCCTCCCACCTATATATATATATATATATATATATATATGGGAGGGGGCGCCTAGCACATAACAGACAATTGCCTAGCCGTGTGCGGCGCCCCCTCCACCGTTTACACCCGTGGTCATATTTTCGTAGTGCTTAGGCGAAACCCTGCGGATATTGCATCACCATCACTGTCACCATGCCGTCGTGCTACCAGAACTCATCTACTACTTTGCCCATCTTGCTGGATCAAGAAGGCGAGGACGTCACCGAGCTGAATGTGTGCTGAACGCGGAGGTGCCGTACGTTTCGGTACTTGATTGGTCAGATCGCGGAGAAGTTCGACTACATCAACTGCGTTGTCTAATGCTTCCGCTTACGGTCTACGAGGGTACGTAGGCACACTCTCCCCCTCGTTGTTATGCATCACCATGGATAGATCATTTCGTGTGCATAATTTTTTTTTGTTTTCCATGCAACGATTCCCCACATAATTTGCCTAGTTGATGCGAGACTTTCTCTTTTTTTGTCTTCTCCTCATAACCACCTTCTAGTCCACCTGTAGTGCTATATCCATGGCTCAAGATCATGTATTGCGTGAAAGTTGAAAAGGCTTGAGAACATTAAAAGTATGAAACAATTGCTTGGCTTGTCATCGGGGTTGTGCATGATGAAATACTTTCTGTGGTGAAGATGCAGCATAGCCAGACTATATGATTTTGGAGGGATAACTTTCTTTTAGCCATGATATTTTGAGAAGACATGTTTTCTTTATTAGTATGCTTGAAGTATTATTGTCTTTATGTCAAATTATAGACTATTGCTTTGAATCACTCGTGTCTTAATATTCATGCCATGATTAGATTATATGATCAAGATTGTGCTAGGTAGCATTCCACATCAAAAATGATCTTTTTATCATTTACCTACTCAAGGACGAGCAGGAATTAAGCTTGGGGATGCTGATACATCATCGTCGTATCTATAATTTTTGATTGTTTCATGCCAATATTCTACAACTTTTATATACTTTTGGCAACTTTTTATATTATTTTTGAGACTAACATATTGATCCAGTGCCCAGTGCTAGATCTTGTTTGTTGCATGTTTTTTGTTTCACAAAATATCCATACCAAAATAAGTCCAAACACGATAAAAACTTACACATATTTTTTTGGAATATATGTGATTTTTGGGAATTGGAATCAACGCGAGATGATGCCCGAGGGGCCCACAAGCCCTGGAGGTGCGTCCCCCTCCCCAGGGTGCCACCAGGAGGCTTGTGTCCACCTCGTAAGGCAGTTGGTGCCCTTATTCGACCGCAAGAAACCTAATATCCAGATAAAAATCGTGTAAAAATTTCAGCCCAGTCGGAGTTATGAATCTCCGAGAGTTTAAGAAACGATGAAAGGCTAGAATCTGGGAACGCCGAAACAGAAGGAAACAAAGAGACAGAGAGATCCAATCTCGGAGGGGCTCCCGCCCCTCTACCGCCATGGAGGCCAAGGACCAGAGGGGAAACCCTCCTCCCATCTAGGAGGTAGGTCAAGGAAGAATAAGAAGGGGGGCTCCCCCCCCCTCTCTCTCGCTGGCGCCGGAACGCCGCCGGGGAAAACATCGTGTGACGGCGGTTTACATCAACACCTCCGTCATCTTCCCCAACATCTTCATCACCTTCCCCCATCTATATTCAGCGGTCCACTCTCCCCAAACCCGATGTACCCTCTACTTGAACATGGTGCTTTATGCTTCATATTATTATCCAATGATGTGTTTCCATCCTATGATGCTTGAGTAGATTTTTGTTGTCCTATCGGTGATTGGTGAATTGCTATGATTGGTTTAATTTTCTTGTGGTTATGTTGCTATCCTTCGGTGACCATCATATGAGCGCGCACGTGGATCCCACCATAGGGTTAGTTGTATGTTGATAGGACTATGTATTGGAGGGCAAGGGTGACAACAGCTTCAGCCTAGCATAGAAATTGATGCATACGGAATTGAAGGGGGCCAATATATCTTAATACTATGGTTCGTTTTACCTTAATGAATGTTAGTAGTTGCGGATGCTTGCTAATAGTTCTAATCATAAGCGCATAGAATTCCAAGTAAGGGATGACATGCTAGCAGTTACCTCTCCCACATAAAAACTTGCTATCGGTCTAGTAATGTAGTCAATTGCTTAAGGACAATTCCGCAACTCCTACCACCACTTTTCACCATCCGTTATACTAATTTAATTGTTTATTTATCTAAATAGCCCCTAGTTTTTATTTACGCGTTCTTTATTATCTTGCAAACCTATCATACAACACCTACAAAGTACTTCTAGTTTCATACTTGTTCTAGGTAAAGCGAACGTTAAGCGTGAGTAGAGTTGTATCGGTGGTCAATAGAACTTGAGGGAATATTTGTTCTCCCTTTAGCTCCTCGTTGGGTTCGACACTCTTGCTTATCGAAAGAGGCTACAACTAATCCCCTACACTTGTGGGTTATCACAATATATCCCCCAATTTCCACAGGTCCTGCAGGTTTTTACAACTCATCTCCCCTAATTATTGTGCTTGCCATCAAGACATGTTTTCTCAACTTCCTTTTTAGTTTCCATTTTTATTGTGGGGTAGAAGCATGTCCTGATGAGACAAGAGAGGAGGTGGTGACTGAAGTCAGTAGCAGGTGCAACCATGATGTAACGAAGCCAACACTTAAGAGAGCTACAAAATTGCCAGAAAATGCACCCAAGTTGAAGAAGATCAAAGTTGATGCAACAGACGATGCCATATACAAGCAATACTGTTGCACCAATTACCATATAAAGGACCCAACGGAAGGTGAACCACTATAAGTGTTGTACTTTCTTTTGTATGTTGATAATTTTTTTGTCGTATCCATTTGTTTACCTCTAACTAAGCCACTTTTTTACTACAACATGTAGCCCTCCATTCCTCAGGATAGGCGGGTTCAATGTTTCTTTCAAAGATTTTGGTAGTGAGATCAAAAGTGTGCACATTTGAACAATGAGGTGATGTCAGTATACATTGAAAGTTTTAACATCGAGCACATGTATAGCTCAAGCAAGCTGAGGAAGTTTGCAATCTCTCTGCATACGGCTGTGAGTCAACAACCCCCTTTTCCCCTTTTTCTCACTTGAGTTTCTTCCCAATACATTCAGTTCTAATCAATAGTTTTGTTTTATACAATATACCAAGCTTGGTTTGGAGCCAAGTTCATTTTAGACAAGTTCTCGCATCAAAAATTTCAAGAGGGCATGTGACAGGAACAACATTGCAAAAAGTGATCAAGTAAAACTTTTGTTCTTGCATCAAAGCTATCTTAGCGCAACATGCTCTAGGTTTATGATTTCGTTGTTGTTAATTTTGCAGCTCTTCTTCACCATTGTCCAGGACGGACATTGGGAAGTTGTGGTTGTAAACTTGATACAAAAACAATTCAATGTTTTTGATTCCAAGAGTGATGACCATGACTATGTCAACATCCTTGAGCAGCCATGTTGCAATCTGGTATGGATGCTACACCCCTTTTCCATTTTTGTTTGATCATTTTCAATTCTTTTTCGTATCAAATTGATGTTATGGTACCAATCAAAGAACATACCACTATGTCATCTTTTATATTTTCTTATTTTACGATATCAAATGTGCAGATAATAAACTACAAAACTCTGGTCAGAGAACGAAACCCATGGAAGCTAGACCTTGACATGTTTGATCATCGGCAGTGCTACTTCTTGAGCTTGCGTTGGTTTTTCCCTTGAAGAGGAAAGGGTGATGCAACAAAGTAGAGGTAAGTATTTCCCTCAGTTGAGAACCAAGGTATCAATCTAGTAGGAGATACAAGCAAGTCTCCAATCTATGCACCTGCACAAACAATCAAACACTTGCACCCAACACGATAAAGGGGTTGTCAATCCCTTCACAATCAATTGCAAAGGTGAGATCTGATAGAGATAGATATAAAATATTACTAAAACGTAAAACAAAATAAAAGTAAATAAATTGCAGCAAGGTACTTTTGGTGTTTTTAGGTTTACAAATCTGAAAATATATGGTGGAAAATAGACCCGGGGCCATAGGTTCACTAGAGGCTTCTCTCTTGAAGGAAAATAATATGGTGGGTGAACAAATTGCTGTCGAGCAATTGATAGAAAAGTTCAAAATTATGATGATATCCAAGGCAATGATTATGAATATAGGCATCACGTCTATGTAAAGTATACCGACTCCTGCCTGCATATACTACTATTACTCCACACATCGACCGCTATCTAGCATGCATCTAGAGTATCAAGTTCATAAAGAATGGAGTAACGCCTTAAGTAAGATGACATGATGTAGAGGGATAAAGTCAAGCAATATGATGAAAACCCCATCTTTTTACCCTTGATGGCAACAATACAATACATGTCCCGCTACCCCTAGTTCGTCACCGGGCGAGATCACGCAAGATTGAAACCCAAAACTAAGCACCTCTCCCATTGCAAGAAAAACCAATCTAGTTGGCAAAAACAAACCAATAATTCGAAGACAAATACAAAGATATCAAATCATGCATATAAGAATTCAGATAAGATTCAAATAATATTCATATATTGATCATAAATCCACAGTTCATCGGATCTCGACAAACACACCGCAAAAGAAGATTACATCGGATAGATCTCCAAGAACATCGATCAGAACATTGTATTAAAGATCAAAGAGTGATAAGAATACATATAGCTACTAGCTATGGACCAAGAGGTCTATGGTAAACTACTCACGCTTCATGAGAAGGGCAATAGAGTTGATGTAGATGCCCTCCATGATCGAATACCCCTCCGGTAGGATGCCGGAAAAGGCCCCAAGATGGGATCTCATAGGAATAGAAGGTTACAGCGGAGGAAAAGTATTTTGGTGGACACAGGACCTCGACGCAGTGGAGCTTCATCCCGTATGTCCTCTCCTCATTTTTTCTAGGTCAAAATGACTTATATACCAGAAGAAGGGCACCGGAGGTGGGCTGAGGAGGGCAGCACCCACCAGGGAGCGCCTGAGCCTCTTGGCGCGCCCATGTGGGTTGTGCCTACCTGGTACCTCTGGTACTTATTTGCTCCAATATTTATTAAATATTCCCATAAAAAATCCCCAGTGAGTTTCAGCTCATTTGGAGTTGTGCAGAATAGGTAGCTTGACGTAGCTTTTTCTGGTCCATATTTCCAGGTGCCAGAATTCTCCCCCTTGGTGCATACCTTGCATAATATGAGAGAAAAGGCATTAGAATTACTCCAAAAAGCATTATTATACAATAAAACAACATAAATAATAGTAGGAAAACATGATGCAAAATGGACGTATTAGGAATCGATCACGGAGGGCTTCTACATCAACCTTGCTTCTCTTCTGATGATATGCGAGTAGCTCACCACAAACCTATGGGTCCATAGCTAGTAGCTATCTGGCTTATTCTCTCTCTTTGATCTTCAATACAATGTTCTCCTCGATGTTCTTGGAGTTCTATCAAATGTAATCTTCTTTTGTGGTGTGCTTGTTGGGATCCGATGAATTGTGGGTTTATGACCAGATTATTCATGAGAAAAAATTGAGTCTTTTCTAAATTCTTTTATGCATGATTATTATAGCTTTATATTTCTTCCTGATCTGTTTGGTTTGGTTTGGCCAACTAGATCGATTTATCTTGCAATGGGAGATGTGCTTTGTAATGGGTTCAATCTTGACATGCTTTATATACCAGTGCCAAAGTTGGGGACAAGACACATATTTGTATCGTTGCCATTAAGGGGAAATGAAAGGGTTTATTCATATTGGTTGGATTTAGTTTGTCTACATCATGTCATTTGCTTAAGGTGTTAATCCATTTTTATTAACTTAATACCCTAGATGCATGCCGGCTAGCGGTCGATGGGTGGAGTAATAGTAGTAGATGCAGACAGGAGTCGGTCTACTTGTCTCGGACGTGATGCCTATATACATGATCATTGCCTTGAATATCTTCATAACTATGCACTTTTCTGTGAATTGCCCAACAGTAATTTGTTAACCCACCGTATGCTTTTTGTTCAAGAGAGAAGCCTCTAGTGAAAACTATGGGCCCCAGGTCTACTTTTATCATATATAAAATCCAAAAATACCTTCCTGCAATTTATTTACCGCTATTTTACTTTGCAATTCATTTTATCTATCTATCACTATGAGATTTGATCCTTCCAAATAACCGACAAGGGGATTGACAACCCCCTTGACCGCGTTGGGTGCAAGTATTTGCTTTTGTGTGTGTAGGTACTGTTAACAAGGTTCTGTGTGGTTCTCGTACTAGATTGGTAACCTTGGTTCTTAACTGAGGGAAATACTTATCTCTAATGTACTGCATCATCCTCTCCTCTTCAAGCAAATCCCAATGCACCGCACAAGTAGAACGAAGAATTTTTGGCGCCGTCACCGGGGAGACATCACCAAAACCTATCACGTACCTTCGCATAAACTATCTACTTCCTTTTACTTTTATTTGCCATTTGCCTCTCGTTTTCATCTCCCTCACTTATAAAACAATTTTACAAAAAAATGTTTGCTTGCTTGCTTTGTCGCGATGTCTCAAGAAAACACCAAGTTGTGTGATTTTCCCAGTAGTAATAGTAATGATTTTATTAGTACTCCAATTGCTCCTCCCGGCACTAGTGCAGTAGTCCTAATGAAAATGCTGCATCCCATCTTAATACTCTCGTTGAATTATGTGATATGCAAAAGAAAAAAAATATGTCAAATTGAAATATTTCTGTTCTCACTATGAGATCGCGCTAAAACTTGGTTTTCATCCTTGCCTCAAAATAGTATCGATTCATGGGATAAGTGTAAGGATGCTTTTATTGCTAAATATTTTCTTCTCGCTAAGATTACTTCTCTTAGAAATCAAATTATGAATTTTAAGCAACATGAGCATGAACATGTTGCACAATCTTGGGAGAGAATGAAATTCATGATAAGAAGTTGTCCCACTCATGGTTTAAGCTTATGGATGATCATACAAAAAAATTATGCGGGACTAAAGTTTGTTTTCTAGAAATCTTTTAGACCCCGCCGTGGGTTGTACCTTTATGGAAATCACATTAGGAGAAGCTGCAAAATTTCTTGATAATATTATGACAAATTATTCACAATGGCACACTGAAAGAACTCCAACTGGTAAGAAGATAAATTCCATTGAAGAAGTTAATACTTTGAGTGGTAACATCGATTCTCTTATGAAATTGGGTGCTAGGAAAAGTGCCCATGTTGATCCTAATGATGTTCCATTGTCTACTTTGATTGAACAAAATAATGATGTCGTTGATGTTACTTTTGTCTCTAGAAATAATTGCAACAACAACGCTTATAGGGGTGATTTCAATCCTAGACTGTTTCCAGGAAATTACTCTAATATTTATGGTAATTCCTATGGTAATTCCAATAATAATAATAATAATAATAATAATAATAATAATAATAATAATATGACACACTATGATCTTGAGAATAATATTAAATAATTTATTAATTCTCGAAAGATTTTTACTGCTATAGTAGAAGAAAAATTGAGTAAAGTTGATGATATGGCTAGGAACATGGATAGAATTGTTCATGATGTGGATACGCTCAAAATTAAAATTTTGCCACCCAAGCATCATATTAGTGAGTCTATTAAAGCTATCTATGTCTCCATTAATTAAAGTAAAGAGAGAACCGCTAGGTTGAGAACTAAGCAAGAATTTCCAGAAAAAGCGATTCCGCTCCATTTTTATCGTAATCATGATGAAGATATTAACATGATTGGTGCCTCACCTATTGAATCTTTGCTTAGTAATATAAAACTTTATGATAAAGGGACCGGAGCTGATTCAACTTTGGCTAGAAGGCGTACCAATTGTTCGGGGGGGGTGAAGATCTTAATGAAGAAAACTGATTAAAGTGGGTTTGGAGAGGTCAAAACTTTAGCTAGTAATGCGCCCAATTCTTTGAATTACAAGGAGTTTAATTTTTATAATTTCACTTTAATTGAATGTATTTCTTTATTCCAATCCATGATAAACTCACCCAATGCTTATGAACAAAATAAAGCATTCACTAAACATATTGTAGAAGCTATGATAAAAGCTCATGAAGAAAAGCTAGAGTTGGAGGTTTCAATACCTAGAAAATTGCATGATGAATGGGAGCCTACTATTAAAGTCAATATGAAAAATTATGGGTTTAATTCTTGGGTGGTAGCGCTGCCACTATACCAAAATATTTATGTGATGTGCTAGGTCTTACCGATATGGATGAATGTTACCTTAATTTGCACTTAGCGCATTCCACTATTAGGAAACCTTTGGGTAGAATAAATGGTGTGATTATTCTTTAAAATAGAAATTATGTACCCGTTTATTTCATTGTGCTTGACATTGTAACTCGTCTTATCCCATAATACTTGGTAGACCGTTCCTACGTACCACAGGTGCTATTATTGATATGAAAGAAGGTAATATAAGATTTCAATTTCCATTAAAGAAATGTATGGAAAACTTCCCTAGAAAGAGAATTAATCCACCATATGAATCTATTATGAGGGCCACCTATGGAATTAATATGAAGGATGACAACACTTGAAATATGCCTTACGCCTAGTCAGGGGCGTAAAACAATAGCGCTTGTTGGGAGGCAACCCAATAGTTATCTTTATTTTTCCTTTATCTTTTCTATTTTTGAGTGTTCACACAATTTTTTTACTGGTATGGTTGTGTTTTTGTGGTTTAATTAGTGTCTGTGCTAAGTAAATCCTTTCGGATGATTTGTTTGATAGTTGATTCAATTTTGTGAAACAACAGAAACTTTTGTGCTCAGTCCAGAAAAATCCAAAAATCACTGGAATGTGCTTTTGATCTGAATATTTTACAAATGATTTATATACAAATTTCCCATATATTCCTAATTTTTTAGAATTTTTAGAGTTACAGAAGTATAGTCATTCTTCAGATAGTACAAACTGTCCTGTTTTAGACAGATTCTGTTTTCGTTGCATAGTTTGCTTGTTTTGATGAATTTATGGATTGTATCGGGGGTATAAGTCATGGAGAATTTGGAATACAATAGGTATTACGCAATAATAAAATGTGAATGGATTCACTACAACACCTAAAGTTTGTAATTTGGTTGTTATAATAACGTATCTCATGAGGTTTCTCTTGAGTTTTGCGTGCTGAAATTTTCAAGTTTTAAGTGAGATTGTGATGGATGAAGGAATAAGGAGTGGCAAGACCCTAAGCTTGGGGATGCCCAAGTCACCCCAAGGTAATATGCAAGGAGAGCCAAGAGTCTAAGCTTGGCGATGCCCCGAAAGGCATCCCCTCTTTTGTCTACCAACCATCGGTAAATTACTTGGAGCTATATTTTTATTCATCACGTGATATGAGTTTTACTTAGAACATAATGTATTATAGGGTATTTTATTTGTTTCCTTTTTAGTTTGACACAATCATCTTTTGCTCTACACACCTTTTGAGAGGGAAAAGGGACACACAATTATTCGTGATTTGTTAGAATACTCTTTATGCTTCACTTATATCTTTTGAGCTAGGCAGTTGCTCTAGTGCTTCACTTATATCTTTTAGAGCGCGGTAGTGGTTATGTTTTATAGAAATGGTTGCACTCTCATGCTTCACTTATAACATTTTGAGAGTTTGATAATAGTAATGGCAATATGCACGGGCTATGAAGTTGGTCCTAATATGATAGGTATTCATAAGGATATAATAACAAATTCCATGTAGATCACTAAATATGATAAGTTTGATTCCTCGAAATAGTTTTGCAATATTAAGATGGTAATATGTGGGAGGTACTAGTGAATGATTGTGGTTTAGTAAGAATATTTGTTTTAAGGTTTGTGATTCCCGAAGCATGCACGTATGGTCTCTAGTTATGCTAAGAAGTTGGAGCATGATTTATTATTGATTGTCTTCCTTATGAGTGGCGATTGCGGACGAGCGATGGTATTTTCCTACCAATCTATCCTCCTAGGGGCATGCATAGTAGTACTTTGCTTCGAGGGCTAATAAACTTTTGCAATAAGTATGTGGGTTCTTTATGACAAATGTGTGTCCATGGATTATATGCACTCTCACCTTTGCGCAATTTGCTAGCCTCTTTGGTACTGTGCATTGCCTTTCTCACCTCGAGAGTTGGTGCAAACTTCACCGATGCATCCAAATCCCATGATATGACACACTCTATAACACATAAGCCTCCTTATATCTTCCTCAAAATAGCCACCATGCCTACCTATTATGGCATTTCCATAGTCATTCTGAGATATATTGCCATGCAACTTCCATCATGCCGTTCATATGGCACACATCGTCATTGTCATATTGCTTTGCATGACCATATAGCTGGCATGGTATTTGTGGCTTAGCTATCGTTCATCATCTTTTATACATGTTAGGCTAGCATCATTGCACATCCTGGTACATGATACGTCTCCAACGTATCTACTTTTCCAAACACTTTTTCCCTTGTTTTGGACTCTAACTTGCAGGATTTGAATGAAACTAACCCGGACTGACGTTGTTTTCAGCAGAACTGCCATGATGTTGTTTTATCCGTAGAAAACAAAAGTTCTCAGAATGTCCTGAAAATCCACGGAGGCACTTTTTGGAAAATATAAAAAATACTAGCGAAAGAATCAAGACCAGGGAGCCCACACACTGTCCACGAGGGTGGGGGCGCGCCCACCCCCCTGGGCGCGCCCCTGTCTCGTGGGCCCCCTGAGGCTCCGCCGACCTCAACTCCAACTCCATATATTCCGTCTCGCGGAGAGAAAAATCAGAGAGAAAGTTTCATCGCGTTTTACGATACGGAGCCACTGCCAAGCCCTAATCTCTCTCGGGAGGGCTAATCTGGAGTCCTTTCGGGGCTCCGGAGAGGGGGATTCGTCGCCGTCGTCATCATCAACCATCCTCCATTACCAATTCCATGATGCTCACCGTCGTGTGTGAGTAATTCCATCGTAGGCTTGCTGAACGGTGATGGGTTGGATGAGATTTACCATGTAATCAAGTTAGTTTTGTTAGGGTTTGATCCCTAGTATCCACTATGTTTTGAGATTGATGTTGCTATGACTTTGCTATGCTTAATGCTTGTCACTAGGGCCCGAGTGCCATGATTTCAGATCTGAACCTATTATGTTTTCATGAATATATGTGTGTTCTTGATCCTATCTTGCAAGTCTATAGTCACCTATTATGTGTAATGATCCGACAACCCCGAAGTGACAATAATCGGGATACTTCTCGGTGATGACCGTAGTTTGAGGAGTTCATGTATTCACTATGTGTTAATGCTTTGTTCCGGTTCTCTATTAAAAGGAGGCCTTAATATCCCTTAGTTCCCACTGGGACCCCACTGCCACGGGAGGGTAGGACAAAAGATGTCATGCAAGTTCTTTTCCATAAGCATGTATGACTATATACAGAATACATGCCTACATTACAATGATGAATTGGAGCTAGTTCTGTGTCACCCTATGTTATAGCTATTACATGAGGAATCGCATCCGACATAATTATCCATCATTAATCCAATGCCTACGAGCTTTTCACATCTTGTGTTTCGCTTATTTACTTTTCCATTACTGTTGTTACAATCACTACAAAACCCAAAAATATTACTTTTGCTACCGTTACCTTTATTATCATACTATTTTGCTACTAAATACTTTGCTGAAGATACTAAGTTATCCAGGTGTGGTTGAATTGACAACTCAACTGCTAATACTCAATAATATTCTTTGGCTCCCCTTGTGTCGAATCAATAAATTTTGGTTGAATACTTTATCCTCGAAAGTTGTTGCAATCCCCTACACTTGTGGGTTATCAAGAATAATTTCTGGCGCCGTTGCCGGGGAGCATAGCTCTATTCTTTGAGTCACTTGGGATTTATATCTGTTGATCACTATGAGGAACTTGAAAGACGGAAGAACCAAGATTTTGCCCTCAACTACGAGGGGAGGTAAGGAACTGCCATTTAGCTCTGCACTAGATTCTCCTTCTGTAATTAGTAAGCTTGCGACACCTAAACCTACCACTGCTATGAATTCTGATATGTCACATGTTATTGATGATGCCACTTCTGCTATACATGATACTTATGATGAAACTACTTCTGTGCGTGATACCACTTCGCCATTAGGTGAATTTCTTGATGAACAACTTGCTAGGGTTAGAGAGAATGAAATTATTGAAGATGCTATTATTGATGATAGTGATGATGAAAGTTCTCCCCCTGATTATGAATTACCTGTTGTTCCTGAGGGTTATGTTATGAATGAAGAAGCTGCTAGAGCTATTTTTGCTTGCAAAGATAGATATGATCTTAAGAAGTTATTAGCTAAATGGAAGCAACAATCTCATAATGCTAGAATGAAACATGACCCCACTTTTGCTACTTCACCTATCTGTGTTACTGATAAGGATTATGAATTCTCTGTTGATCCTGGAATAATTACTTTAGTTGAATCTGATCCGTTTATGGCCTTGAATCTGAAATTGTTGTGGCACATCTTACCAAGTTAACTGATATAGCCACCCTGTTTACTAATGATGAGAAGTCTCACTATTATTATATCCTTAAGATATTTCCGTTCTCATTAAAGGATGATGCTAAAACTTGGTTTAATTCTCTCGATCCTGGTTGTGTGTGTAGTCCCCGGGATATGATTTATTACTTCTCTGCTAAATATTTCCCTGCTCATAAGAAACAAGCTGCCTTGCGGGAAATATATAATTTTGTGCAAATCAAAGAAGAAAGTCTCCCACAAGCTTGGGGGAGGCTTCTCCGATTACTTAATGCTTTTCCTGATTATCCTCTTAAGAAAAACGAAATACTTGATATCTTTTATAATGGACTAACCGATGCTTCCAGGGACTACTTGGATAGTTGTGTTGGTTGTGTTTTCAGGGAAAGAACAGTCGACGAAGCTGAATTACTATTGAATAATATGTTGACTAATGAAAATAATTGGACACTTCGAGCCAATTCTGAGGCAATTCTGAACCAATTAAGCCAACTCTGAGCCTATTCCTAAACCCACTCAAGAAGAGAGGTGTTTTATTTCTCATCTGAAGATATGCAAGAGTCAAAGAAATCAATGAAAGAAAAAGGTATTAAAGCTGGAGATGTTAAGAATTTACCACCTATTGAAGAAATACATGGTCTTAATATACCGCCTGTTGAAGAACCACATTGTCTTGATAACCCGACACAGGTAGTAAAGGTAAATTCTCTCTATAGATATGATAAAGTTGAAATTCCTTCTACTAAATTCATAGCTCATGCTTAGATGAATTTGATGTCTTTATGGCTAGACAAGAAAGTTTTAATGCTTATGTTGGTAGAGAATTAAATAATAATGCTTCCGAGATAGGACGCGTGAGCGATTATATGGCTAGAGTTAAAGGCGAACTTAAACTCATTAGCAAATATGCTACTATGGTTGCTACTCAAGCTGAGCAATTACTTAAAGCTAAAAATGATTTACTTGACGAATTAAACAATAAAAATGACTTTGCTGTTAGAGTGGCTATTAGAACTGGTAGAATGACTCAGGAACCTTCGTATCCTGAAGGCCACCCTAAAGGATCGAGCAAGATTCTTAGAGAAATAATTTAGAGGCACCTAGTTCTTCTAAAAGGAAGAAAAAGAAAAAGAATACGACTTTGCATGCTTCTAGTGAACCTATTGTAGACAAACCTGGGAATCCCAATGATATTTCTATCTCTGATGCTGAAACACAATCAGGTGATGAACATGAACCTAGTGATAATGTTAATAATAATGTTCATGTTGATGCCCAACCTAGCAGAAACAATGGTGTAGAGATTGAACCTGATGTTGATCTTGATAATCCACAATCAAAGAATCAACATTATGATAAGAGAGATTTTGTTGCTAGGAAGCATGGTAGAGAAAGAGAACCATGGGTTCAGAAACCCATACCCTTTCCTCCTAAACCATCCAAGACAAAGGATGATGAGGATTTTGAGCGCTTTGCTGAAATGGTTAGACCTATCTTCTTACGTATGCGCTTAACTGATATGCTCAAAGTAAATCCTTATGCTAAATATACGAAGGATATCATTACAAAAAAAGAAAGATACCGTAAGCTGAAATTTCCACCATGCTTGCTAATTACACTTTTAAGGGTGGAATACCAAAGAAACATGGAGATCCGAGGGTACCAACTAAATCATGCTCCATTAAAAGAAATTATGTTAGAATTGCTTTATGTGATCTTGGAGCCGGTGTTAGTGTTATGACTCTCTCTTTATATCGTAGACTTGAATTAAATAAGTTGACACCTACTGAAATATCTTTGCAAATGGCTGATAAATCAATAGCTATACATGTCGGTATTTGTGAGGATGTGCCTGTTGTGGTTGCAAATGTCACTATTTTAACGGACTTTGTTATTCTTGATATTCCCGAGGACGATAGTATGTCGATTATCCTTGGTAGACCTTTTTGAATACTGTCGGGGCTGTTATTGATTGCAACAAAGGCAATGTCACTTTTCATGTTAATGGTAATGAGCATACGGTACACTTTCCGAGGAAACAATCTCAAGTTCATAGCATCAATTCTATTGGAAAAGTTCTAACTATTATTATTGGAGGTTTTGAATTTCCTCTCCCTATTGTCAAGAAAAAGTATGATATTCTTATTGTTGGGGATGTTCATATCCCCGTGCAGGTAACTTAGTGTAATTCGAAATTTCTCCGGCTCCGTGTTATTCGAAATGAGTTTGTTAACAAGACTTGATTAACCTTGTTAGTGGATTCATTTTGATGATCATGAGATGGATGAAACTAGAAGGCACAACCTTCTGTACCCTCTTTTTACTTTCTGTTATTTAGAATAAATAAAGCAAAAATAGTATTATCCGTCTGTTTTCTGAATTATCCGTGCAATAAAAAATATCCCAAAAATAAAAGTGCTCCAAATGCCCTGCAAATTTAGTATGATTTTTTATGGAATATTTGAGGATTTTAGGCACTGAAATCACTTCAGGAGGGGCAAGCACCAGGCCACGAGAGTGGAGGGCGCGCCCACCTCTCCTGGGCGCGCCCCCTGTCTCGTGGGCACCTGGTGGACCCCCTCCACTTATGCCAGCACCCAGACACTCCATCTTCTTCCCAAAAAAATCCCCATCCAGCTCCAGCATGAGTTCTAGCTCATTTTGCTGCGATTTTCAATCTCCTTGCTCAAAGCTCCATTCACAAAACTGCTTTGGGAGATTGTTGCTTGGTATGTGACTCCTCCATTGGTCCAATTAGTTTTTGTTCTAATGCTTTATTCATTGCAAATTTTTGCTGCATAGATGACCATGTTCTTGAGCTTGCATGTTAAATTTATGAGGTCCCAAGTAATTCTAATGCATGATATAGGCTCTAGGCACTTGTAGGAGTAGTTGCTACCAATCTTATTTAGTTTCATTCACTTTTATTTTGAAGTTACTAAAATTTCAGAAATTTTTCAGAAAAAGAATTATGTCTAGGAGAATGTACCAAGGTGGTTCCTCGGTAAAGAAAGGACCCAGCATTGCTATACGTGAGCAAGACGTTGAATTACCAAGGGACACAGATGTACGAGCTTGTGAGTGGCCATCCGACGATTTTATGGTCGAAGCAGGCTTTAAGGAGGAATTTGACGCGTATGTGCGTAATGCTAATCTGGAGGACTTCTTACAAGATAAGTGTCCTCAGTACTATCAATTGACTGATTCATTTGTGCGAAGGTCTAAATATAACTGTACACGTAATTCTCCTAGTGTCCTATTTGATATCGATGATACATCTTATACCATGGACTTAGAGGATTTTACAACTGCTTGCAAACTTCCATAGTGGGGTAATATTAATGATCCCCACAAATCTGAATTTAGGGATTTCCTTGCTAGTATTACTGTGGGAGAATCCAGGGATATTGCACAAGCTACCATAGGGAGCATTCATTTTCCTTTTATACATTATTTTGCTCTCTTCATTGGTAGATGCATTAACGGTAAGATGAAGCATGTCATATGTGTGTCCCTGATCTTTGTGTCCTCAAGAGTGATGTGTTAGGTTATAAAGATTATAACTTGGGGGCAATAGTTGCACGTAGGTTGCATAATAATGGTAGAGTGGGAGATTTATTTGGAGGAATTTATGCGACCCATGTGGCTAATTATCTTGGAATAGCCCCACGAGAGGGGGATATGATGTTACCTCCTACTTATTTGGATTATGACGCTATGGTCCAACATCATTTTCTTAAGAGGAATGAACAATTCCTCCAGTATCGACTAATCTATGACAGACGCAATGTTGTCCATGTTACTCTCCCTGCTCCTCTCCTTTTTGATTACCAGGCAAAAGGAAGATATGTTGTTACCAGGGAGGAAGTAGCTGAACACGAGGGGAGAGCGGAGGCAGCTCGCCAGCATGCCGCAGCTCAGGAGGCATTTGCCGCTGCATCTCAGTACGACCCTAGTTACAACTACGGATATCAGCCAAGCTATCCTTGGCATTAGACCAACTTAGGCCAAAAGCCTAAGCTTGGGGGAGTACATATTTCTCACCGACTTTACATTCATGTTCACACACTATTCTAGTCATCGGTGCTCATACTCTTTCATTGTATTATCCATGCTAGTTTAATTTCTTTTTCTCGCTTTCTTCTTGTGTGTTTGTTAAACCTTAAGAAAAACCAAAAAAATTAGTTTAATGTCCATGCTTGTAGTAGAAATTAAAATGAAAACCCAAAAAGATTTCTCGTTCTTCTTCTTACTTGTTGGGAGCTTTCCCATGTAAATAGTTTTATTTTCTTTTCTTTTCTTTGGGGGTCGAGAGTAGAAGACCATATTGAAAATGTTTAGTGGCTCTCATATGCATGATTATTTATTTAACTTAGAGCCCATATTACCTTGTATTCTCTCTTGAGTTGAATGCTTGCAGATTCCAGCTTAGTCCAATGCACATGCACTATTATTATTATACACATTGTTCGGTCGTGCAAGTGAAAGGCAATAATGACGATATATTATGGACTGATTGAGATGAGAGAAGCTGGTATGAACTCGACCTCTCTTGTTTGTATAAATATGATGAGTTCATCGTTCCTGATTCAGCTTATTATGAAGTAAACATATTTGCAATGACATTTAGAGATTATAGTTGCTTGTGCCATGCTTGATTAGCTATTAGTTATAATGGTTTAACTTGTGTGCCAACATGCTATTAGAATGATTATGATGTGGTATGATGAGATGGTATCCTCCTTTGAATGAATTAGTGACTCGACTTGGCACATGTTCATGCATGTAGTTGAAACAAATCAACATAGCCATCATGATATTTATGTTCATGGTAGATTATATCCTACTCATGCTTGTACTCGGTGTGAATTAATTTTAATGCATGTTTATGACTGTTGTCGCTCTCTCAGTTGGTCGCTTCCCAGTCTTTTGCCAGCCTTCACCTGTACTAAGAGGGAATACTGTTTGTGCATCCAAACTCCTTAAACCCCAAAGTTGTTCCATATGAGTCCACCATACCTTCCTATATGCGGCATTTACCTGCCGTTCCAAGTAAATTTGTATGTGCCAAACTCCAAACCTTCAAATGAAATTCTGTTTTGTATGCTCGAGCAGCTCATGTTTCAACTAGGGCTGCCTATATCTTCCATGCTAGGTGGTTTATTCTCAAGAGGAGTGGACTTCGCTCCTCATTCACGAGAAAGGGCCATGTAAGGGATGCCCATCCCATGATCCAAAAAGATCAAAGCAAATCAAAATAATTAAACAAAACTCCCCCAGGGCTGTTGTTAGTTGGAGGCACTCGTTGTTTCGAGCAAGCCATGGATTGATGCTTGTTGGTGGTTGGGCGAATATAAACCTTTACCATTCTGTTTGGGAACTGCCTATAATGCATGTAGTATGGAAGATACAGCTATCTCATAGTTGTTGCGTTGACAGCGAAAGTATGCCGCTCAAAATGTTATTTAATCTCTATTTTTAAATCGAGCTCTGGCACCTCTACAAATCCCTCCTTCCCGCTGCGAAGGGCCTATCTATTTACTTTTATGTTGAGTCATCACCCTTCTTATTAAAAAGCACCCGCTGGAGAGCACACTATCATTTGCATTCATTACTATTGGTTTATATTGGGTATGACTTGACTGGATCTCTTTTACCATGAATTACAATGTTTAGTCAGTCCTTGATCTTTAAAGGTGCTCTGCATTTATGTTTTGCGGTCTCAGAAAGGGCTAGCGAGATACCATTTTGTTATATCATGTTATGATTGTTTTGAGAAAGTGTTGTCATCCGAGTTTTATTATTATGGCTCGCTAGCTGATTATGCTGTGTTATTGTGAGTATGGTTAGTTCATAATATTTTCTGAAACCTAAATGATGGCTCTGCATGCTTACAACAACAAGAGCAAACAGAGTTTGTAAAAGTTTTTATTTATCACTTTCAGTTTATCAACTGAATTGCTTGAGGACAAGAAAGGTTTAAGCTTGGGGGAGTTGATACGTCTCCAACGTATCTACTTTTCCAAACACTTTTGCCCTTGTTTTGGACTCTAACTTGCATGATTTGAATGAAACTAACCAGGACTGATGCTGTTTTCAGCAGAACTGCCATGATGTTGTTTTATGTGTAGAAAACAAAAGTTCTCGGAATGTCCTGAAAATCCACGGAGGCACTTTTTGGAAAATATAAAAAATACTGGCGAAAGAATCAAGACCAGGGGGCCCACACCTTGTCCACGAGGGTGGGGGCCGCGCCCACCCCCCTGGGCACGCCCCCTGTCTCGTGGGCCCCCTGAGGCTCCGCCGACCTCAACTCCAACTCCATATATTCCGTCTCGCGGAGAAAAAAATCAGAGAGAAAGTTTCATCGCGTTTTACAATACGGAGCCACCGCCAAACCCTAATCTCTCTCGGGAGGGCTGATCTGGAGTCCGTTCGGGCCTCCGGAGAGGGGGATTCGTCGTTGTCGTCATCATCAACCATCCTTCATTACCAATTTCATGATGCTCACCGCCGTGCGTGAGTAATTCCATCGTAGGCTTGCTAGACGGTGATGGGTTGGATGAGATTTACCATGTAATCAAGTTAGTTTTGTTAGGGTTTGATCCCTAGTATCCACTATGTCCTGAGATTGATGTTGCTATGACTTTGCTATGCTTAATGCTTGTCACTAGGGCCCGAGTGCCATGATTTTAGATCTCAACCTATTATGTTTTCATGAATATATGTGTTCTTTATCCTATCTTTCAAGCGTATAGTCACCTATTATGTGTTATGATCCGACAACCCCAAAGTGACAATAATCGGGATACTTCTCGGTGATGACCGTAGTTTGAGGAGTTCATGTATTCACTATGTGTTAATGCTTTGTTCTGGTTCTCTATTAAAAGGAGGCCTTAATATCCCTTAGTTTCCACTAGGACCCCACTGCCACGGGAGGGTAGGACAAAAGATGTCATTCAAGTTCTTTTCCATAAGCACGTATGACTATATATGGAATACATGCCTACATTACATTGATGAATTGGAGCTAGTTCTATGTCACCCTATGTTATAGCTATTACATGAGGAATCGCATCCAACATAATTATCCATCACTGATCCAATGCCTACGAGCTTTTCACATCTTGTGTTTCGCTTATTTACTTTTCCGTTGCTATTGTTACAATCACTACAAAACCCAAAAATATTACTTTCGCTACCATTACCTTTATTATCATACTATTTTGCTACTAAATACTTTGCTGCAGATAATAAGTTATCCAGGTGTGGTTGAATTGACAACTCAGCTACTAATACTCAATAATATTCTTTGGCTCCCCTTGTGTCGAATCAATAAATTTGGGTTGAATACTTTACCCTCGAAAGCTGTTGCGATCCCCTACACTTGTGGGTTATCAGTACACTACCAGAGGCATTCATACAGTCATATTTTGTTCTAGTAATGAGTTGTAGTTGTAAGTAAAAAGAAGTATGATGATCATTATTATTAGAGCATTGTCCCAGTGAGTAAATAAAAAATAGATATAAAAAACAAAAAAGGCCAAAAAGAGCCCACAAAATATGAGATAAAAAGAGAGAAGGGGCAATGTTACTATCTTTTTACACACTTGTGCTTCAAAGTAGCACCAGAGTCTCCTATGTAGTCACTTTCATACACTAGTGGGAATTTTTCATTATAGATTTTTTTGTATATTCTCATGATGGTCTTCCTCAAATGCCTGAGGTCCTCATGAGCAAGCAAGTTGGATGCACACCACCTAGTTTTTAGTTTGAGCTTTCATACACCTATAGATCTTAGTGCATCTGTTGCATGGGAATCCCTACTCCTTGTACATAAATTGATGGGCATCTCCACAGCCCGTTGATTAGCCTTGTCATTGTGAGACTATCTTCTTTTCGACTTCCCCTTAAAAATCTCTACCACCACATCCTATTCCACACATAGTGTTATATCCATGGCTTGCGCTCAGGTATTGCGTGGGGGTTGAAAAAGCTAAAGCGCGAGTACGAACCAATTGCTCGGCTTGTCATTAGGAATGTGTATGATAAATACATTGTGTTAAGAAGATGGGGCATGACAAGACTATATGATTTTGTAGGGATAACTTTCTTTAGCATTTTTATTTTGAAAGGCATCATTGTTTGTTAGTATGCCTGAGTATTGATGTCTTCATATCAAATCATAGACTATTGCTTTGAATCACTCGGATTTTAAATATTCATACCTAAAAGAGATTACATGATAGATATGTTAGGTAGCATTCCACATCTAAAATTATGTGTTTATCATTTGCCTACTCAAGGACGAGCAGGAATTAAGCTTGGGGATGCTTGATACATCTCCAACGTATCTATAATTTTTTATTGTTTCATGCTATTACGGTATCAATCTTGGATGTTTCATATGCAATTATATATCACTTTTTGGGACTAACCTATTATCCTAGTGCCATGTGCCGGTTTGTTGTCTTTTTGTCTGTTTTCCAGGAAATCGGTACCAAACGACATCCGAACACTACGAAACTTTTTGACGATTTTTTCTAGACAAGAGAGACCCTAAAAGCTTTGAGAGGTGCAGAAGGAAAACGAGGAGAAGACAAGGCAACAGGGCGCGCCCTAATGCCTTGTGGGCCCCTTGTGGCTTCCTCTTACATAATTCCACCTCTATAAATTCTCTAAAATTCGGAAGCTGACAGAGAAAATACTTCTTTCGCTGTCGCAAGTCTCTGTTCTTCCTCCAGTTCTACATCAACCTTGCTGCCCTTCCAATGATGTGTGAGTAGTTCACCACAGACCTACGGGTCCATAGCTAGTAGCTAGATGGCTTCTTCTCTCTCTTTGATCTTCAATACAATGTTCTCCTCGATGTTCTTGGAGTTCTATCCGATGCGGTGTGTTTGTGGGGATCCTATGAACTGTGGGTTTATGATCAGATTATTCATGAGAAATATTGAGTCTTTTCTGAATTCTTTTATGCATGTTTGTTATAGCATTGCATTTCTCTCTGATCTACCTGTTTGGTTTGGTCAACTAGATTGACTTTCCTGCAATGGGAGAGGTGCTTTGTAATGGGTTCAATCTTGCGGTGCTCTATATCCTAGTGAAAAAGTAGGGGACAAGACATGTATTTCTATTGTTGCCATTAAGGGGAAAATGGCGGGGTTTATTTATATTGATTGGATTTACTTTGTCTACATCATGTCATCTTGCTTAAGGCTTTACTCCGTTTTTATTAACTTAATACCCTAGATGCATGCTGGATAGCGGTCGATGGCTGGAGTAATAGTAGTAGATGCAGGCAGGAGTCGGTCTACTTGTGATGTAGGGTGGGAACCCTAGGGCCTATCTTTCACGATTGGAGCGGATCCTACGAATAACACGAGGGGAAACATGAGATAAATCACTCAAACCAAAAAGATTCGATTACACATGTGCTAGATCCTCGAAACACAAAGAGATACATGATCCACGATCAACAAAGGACAATACAAGTAGCAAGTTCTTCTCTGTGAGGAGGCCTTGAGGGGGTCTTCCCTGAGGGGTCTTGAATCCACTTGAGGGATTGTCGGTGTCAAAACCGGCGGATCTCGGGTAGGGGGTCCCGAACTATGCGTCTAGGCGGATGGTAACAGGAGACGAGGGACACAATGTTTTTACCCAGGTTCAGGCCCTCTCGATGGAGGTAATACCCTACGTCCTGCTAGATTAATATTGATGTTATGGGTAGTACAAGAGTAGATCTACCACGAGATCAATGAGGCTAAACCCTAGAAGCTAGCCTATGGTATGATTGTTGAGATGTAATGTTGTGTCCTACGGACTAAAGCCCTCCGGTTTATATAGACACCGGAGAGGCTAGGGTTACACAGTAGTCGGTTACAATGGTAGGAGATCTACATATCCAGATTGCCAAGCTTGCCTTCCACGCCAAGTAAAGTACCTTCCGGACACGAGCCGAGTCTTCAATCTTCTATCTTCGTGAGTCCGGGAGTCCGGCGGATATCGATAGTCCGCCATCCGGACACCCCTAGTCCAGACTCCTCAAGTAGCCCCCGAACCAGTCTTCAATGACGATAAGTCCGGCGTGCATAATGTTCGGCATTGCAAGGCGGGTTCCTCCTTGAATAGTCCGGAGAAGATAATGAACACCGGGATAGTGTCCGCTCGCAAAATAATTTCCACATTCCAACGAGAGAGAATAAAATACACTTAATCCAATCTGGCGACGATTACGCAGCGTGATGTCACACCGCAGCCAAGCCCTCGCTTGAATCGCTTTTATTGTTCCGCCTCAGCATGTTTAGCGGCGGCTTCCTTGGCACGCCCCGTCAAGCGTAGATCGTGTTCCCTTTATTCCGGGATCCTCATCAATACGTGCGTGGGTAACCCAACCGTTCCGCCGCCACGCCTCTATCGAAGGGGAATCTCAAACGGTCACGAGATGGCCCTTGTTATTATTTCCCTTTATAAGAGGACCAAGGCCTGTCCTTGTCTTTTAACCTCGTGATCGAATCTTTCCTCTGCTCCCGCCCAACACCAAGAGCTTCAGACTCGAGCGCCGGATCCACAGCAATGTCCGGCCCGACCTCCGGGGCGGTGGGTGCCCTCCTCCGTCACGGAGGAGGACATATTGAAGTTGCGTGAGGCCAAGTACACAGCCCACGGTCTCAGACAGGTTGCTGCGCTGGGCAGGCCGTGCCAGCCCCGAGCCCGGCGAATGTGTCGTTTCAGATCTCACCTCCGTCGGGATTAGGCTTCCGACGGATCCTTTCGTGAGGGGGCTTGTTCTTCTACGGGCTGGACTTCCACGACTTGGCTCCGAGTCCATCCTCCATATCTCCGCATTCATTATTGTGCGAAGCCTTCCTCGCGTCATCCCCACTTCGCATGTGGCTGAAAACATTCAAGGTGGAGCCAAGATGATCGGGGCGTCGAAGCGGAGTGTGGCGGGCGACCATAAGCAAGAAGGTCGATGCCCGTGGCTCAAGGTTCCTTCCAAGAGGAACAGGATTGTAGCAGCAGGAGTGGTTCTACATCACCGCTCCAAGGGGCGCAGCGAAGCCACCGCCCTCCTTCCGCCCGGGACCTCCATAGCAACTGATGTCGTGGGTCAACCAAGGGCTCAACTGGGGACCGTCCGAGGACGTGCCCGCACTGCAGGGCCGGATTCGGGACCTCCAAACAAGGGAGATCGATCTGGTCAAGGTGATGCAGGTCATGCTAACTAGGCACCTCCTACCCTGCAAACGTCGTCCTCTCCGTTTATGGGAGTTTAATCCGGAGGGACCTCGTATCCTCCAGCATTTCATGGGTGCGACACCCTTGGAGATGTACGAGCTGTTCTTCGGACCGCAAGTGGCGTGTCCGGATTCGGCCGAGGATGCGGGTCTAAGCCGCGATCGTCCGGATACTCAGGTAAATAGCTCAAAGCCCGGACATCCTGTTTTGTATGCCTTTCAAGAGATCGTCTCCTTACCCTTTGTTCTTTTACAGGAATGGGTGGCGCGATCAAAGCTGATAAGGTGTCCGGCCCCCCTCCCAGAGACCGCACTGGAGCCCGTGCTGGTCAGAATGTTGGAGGTTGCGCCCACAGAGGGGGGCGATGGGGGAGATAAAGGAGCTAATACTTCGTCCAAAGGCGATCAAGAGGAGGGAACCAAGGATCCCTCCCTTCAGGGGGAGAAGAGGACCGCCTCTGAAGATCCGGAGGCCCCAGCCCCTAAGCGTGGGAAGAAATCCCCACCGGGGGGTCCGGCGTCCGAAGAGAATCCGGACGCGCAATCATCGCCCAAGGACCAGCCCTCCAACGAGCCGTGAGTATGAAAGAGGAAGTTTAATAAAAAAGTACCTTCGTTTATGCTTCTGTAGGTAACCGAAATATTTATATCATAGTTCGGATCTGCAGCCGTCTCAGATGAGTTCGTCCTCGGGGGATCTTCTTCCGGAGATGATGGAGAGCAACACGCCTCCGTCCGATCGCCGCCAGATGAGGCAAAGCGAGCCCAAGTGTCGCCACGGAGGGCGCCCCCGAGTCCGGAGGGTCAAAGAGTTCAACACCCACCGAGCCCGCGGGAGAATCAAGAGTTTGCTTGAGAGGGCGCCCATTTCGTAAGATCACCGTGCGTTAATGCGTATGGTGATTGAAGGATTTAAATCACCGAAAGCGGTTGCGTGATGCTGCCATGAGCTTGTCTGGCGGGATTTGAGGTATGCGAAAATAGCGCACTTTTGTTTTTAACAGTTGTGCATATAAAAATGCGCATACAGATAGATAGTAGCCCCTGAGACTCGGTAGGTTGTCGAAGACGACAGCGTGCCGAGGATCAAAAATCTAAATATCTCAGGTAATAAATATCGCCGTTCTGATACAGGTGGCGGATAGTCCGGGGGCCAGCCGGACTGATCAGTTTGCCGAACTAAGTCGGCAATTGGACATGGCAGATGCTGACATAGCACTTGTCAATCAGCGACTTGACGAGTCGCAAGGTAAATAAATTCTCCATAGCCGCTTTATTGAGTGGGTTAAAGCCCTCCTCTGATAAGTTATATGTTGTTTATACAGACAGTGCTGCTGCTGTGGAGAGACTTCAGGCCGAGCTTGCACAAACCAAGGAGCAAGCCCGAAGGAGTGATGCGGCTGCCGCGCGGGCGGCCGAGGAGTTGAAGGCCGAAAAGGCTGCGCACTGCCTAAGCAGGGCGGAGGTGGCCAGATTGGCCAAGAAATTAAAGGATGCTACCGACCGTAGCGAGGCTCTTGAAAAGGAGCGCCTATCGGAGCGGGAAGACCTGAAGAAGGCCACCGCCGAGACCAAGGATGCCTGCTCTGCAATGCGGGCTATGAAGGAGGAGCTGCGCCAAGCCGGAGAAATCACGACTGGCAGGCCATTTCTTATGCGTCGCCGGTTTATGGATGCCAGGTATGCCCAATTTGAAAAGCAGTGGAGTTCGGAGGATCCTTACATGGACTTGGCTGCGAGTGCGGCTGACGCCGTTAAGCACTTCCGGAGCCAGGGGGATCACGAGGTGGAAGAGTTATATTGGACTCAATTCCACAGTCCGGATCGCCCTCTTCCATTGTCGGACAAGTTGGCGAATGGGCCGAACTGAATAGACCGTCCGGCTGGCTATGATCGACATCGTGGCCCATGTGTGGCCAGAGAGGTCCAAGGCGACGAGCTATTTTGGCCTACTGCAGCAGTTCCTTGGGGCGGTGCCGCATATCAAGGAGATGAAGCGGTCGGCCTGCATCGAGGGCGCGCGGATGGCTCGCCCGTAAAGGCGCATGTCCGGAGATGGATGCCACCGCTGTTGCTGCCTGTGGTTCGGATGGGAACCGCTTCCTGCCGAACATTATTTCGGGGAAGTTATGCGCGGCGCTCGTATAATAGAGTCGCAGTGCTCGAAGAATGTAACGTTCAATTGAACGCATTAACTTGTTTATGAATGATTATGCTTTTTATACTTGTGCTTCCAAGTAGTAATACTTCTCCTTGCGGCCGTTTAAGTATACTTGTGTATAACCTGAAAGATGCAGTCTTCGGCTTCAGCCCCCTTGCACAAGGTGCTGGGGTGTTCGCAAAATAGCACTTTTTCACACTTTAATCCGACGTCTCGGTCCTGTTATAAGGAGGTGGTAGCGTAGAGAACGAGGCAATCCGGACTATAATGCTTTATCTCTTTCACTTAGCCAATGGAGCTCGAGGGTGGGGCTACGATATAGCCCCTAATGGCACCGCACATCTCCGGATTCGAGTGCGATGTGCCTGACCGAAGCGCCCTTCGTCAAAGCGGGAATTCTAAACATTCCGTAGTCGATCAAGTGGTGACCGGACTCTCGCTATATCATGATCGGTTTTGGCTTTCTCTACTAAGGTGCTCACCCAAATTAACCGGGCACAATCGCGAGAGTTCTCCGGTGCGCGTTAGCCGGGTGATACGGAACGAAGGCAGCAAAACACGGAGCCGGGCAAACCCAACATTTGACCAAAGACATGATTCGAGCTGATGCATATAGTACCCAATCTTGAGACGCCGAACACTCCTCGAGGTGTTCGGACTTTATGATAACGGGCAGAATTATACCCTAAGCCCTTGTGTCTGTGTACGGCATTGTCTTCGACGCGCCAATGCCAAATCGTCAGCTCGCCCGGCTATAGGAAGAAGCCGAGGCCGATTTAGCAACAAGAGACAGAATAAAAGGTCTACGAGGGTCTTAATCTGAAAAGAATCCTTGCGACGGGTCCCTACCGCGTCTGCTACCAGGTCTCCGTTGCAGCCGTTATCACGACGGGTACGCACGCGTTGCTCATCTGTAGAAAAGAGAGGAACATTTCAAAAACAGTTCGATGCGAAAATAATGCAAAAGAATAAGCGTAAATAATTAAGGCTAGGTTTATATGAAACCGATGTTAGTTGTCGCGCAGCCCCTTGTGAAAGGGTATGCGGCTAGGGAGCCCTACTCGCTGAGTCCGGATTCGCCTATCCGAATCCGGGTCTTTAAGTGACCCTCGACCTGAAATGGTGCCATGTGGACCGGCATCTTAAGTGTGAGAGACGCGAATGCGGTATGGCATTGAAGCGGACAAAAGCCTTTCGCCCTAATAGTGCTTGATGTTCACTTTTAAATGGGACGATATGGAAAATTAACTTTTCTCGCCGGAAATTGTTTGGTGATCCGAACACGACTTTGAGTAATATCGAGCCTGTGCACTTGGCGAAGGGCCGGGCGTAACTCCTTTGAAGGAAGTGTGGCTGTGTCGAATTTTGGTAGGGTCTATCCCCATCTGACGGATTGTGTTTGAATATAGCAGGTTTAAGTCACTGCCTCCGTCCATTAGGACGTTTGTGAATTGTAGTCCGTCTATTATCGGATTCAATATCAGGGGAGTCCATCCCGTGGTTCGAACACTTTTGGAATAATCCCGGTGGTCGAAAGTGATTGGTTTTGATATCCAATCTCTATGGTTTGCAGGGCCGGACCGTGCAAGGCTCTTTTTAGAAAGTGCCGCACTGTTTTTCCGTGTCCTCACATGAAGTGAGTTTACTGCTTTGACCCCTTGTGGGAAAGTCTTTTGTTTTCCGGTGCCCTACTGGCGGGGTTTATCTTCTTCGCTTGACGCGTCGAGCCCCTTGCGTTCGGCGTTTAGTCGGCCGGACTGTTTGAAAACCCAACAATCCCTGTGGGTGTGATTTGCAGGCCTTCCGGGGGTACTGTGGATTTGACAGATCCGACCAGGATTTTGTGTAGGTTAGACAGTTCGTCGCTGTCGTCCTTGATGGGTTGAGCTTTATTATTCGGCCGTGAGCTTTTAAATCCGGCGTTGACTGTCGTGCTCTTTGGGCTTTTCTCTTTATTCCGGCGCCGATCTTGTCTGCGCCGTGATTTTCCGTTTCCATCTCTTATCTCGGATGTACTTGGGTCGCTGGTGCTGCTTCTTGCCAACCAGCTGTCTCTCTCTAGCAAAAGCGGTCATGAGGCTTGTTAATGCGGTCATTGTCCTCGGTTTCTCTTGACCGAGGTGTCTGTGAGCCATTCGTCTCGGACATTGTGCTTAAAAGTTGCTAAGGCTTGGCGTCCGGACAATCGACTATTTGGTTCTTTTGGTAAGGAACCTGTTCCTGCATTTCGCTACCGACTCTCCGGGCTGTTGAGTTATGTGACTTAGGTCGTCTCAGATCCGGAGGCGGACATAAGTCCCTTGAAAATTTGCTCTAAACGCTTCCTCGAGCTCTTCCCAACTTCCAAGAGTGTTTTCTAGGAGGCTTTTGAGCCAATGACGAGCTGGCCCTTTGAGCTTGAGGGTAGATATTTTATGGCGTGGAGATCGTCTCCTCCGCCATATGTATATGCAGATATAGTCTTCTATCCGCACTGTGGTCTGTTGTTCTATCGTAGGCTTCTATGTTGATGGGTTTAAACCTGCTGGGAATTCATGTTCCAAAGACTTCGTCTGTGAAGCATAGTGGGTGTCGGCGCCCTGCATTTGTGCGTGCCGCTATCGTCGGACACTTGACGTGTTCCTTTGCTTATTGGGGCTTTCCTTTTGGGTCCGTAGATGGACCTGGCTGGGCCATTTGACGGTGGAGGCTTTATGGCCTCTTCATCGAATTCTGGGAGCAGCTTGCGCTTCGGGTAGCTCTTCGGTTGGTGGCTGTTGCCTTGTTTGTCTGCGGTTTTGAGCACTTTGCTCCATCTTATCCGGAGCGCGTCTTCCGCTGTGTTGAGCTTCCGCTTTTCCTCCTTCAGGCTTCTTGCTGTAGTGATGAGCCTGCGTTTGCAAAGATCTTGTTCGACGGGCTCTTCGAGTTCGTCGTCATCGGGGCTTGATTCGTCCTCGGAGGGAGGTACATAGTTGTGATCCTCAACCTTTTCTTCTGCCGCCCTTTCGTGAGGGCTTGCTTCTACATCCTCCTTCGTTGAGTCTTGCTGGAGGGGTTTGTCTTCGGCACTCTTTGGAGTGTTATTATCTCCCGTGCCGGATTCTCCATTCTTGTTGTGGCGGGATTTAGAGCGGTGCCATCGGCATTTGGGTTGCTTCTTTAGAGAATCTTCCTCCGCTGCTTTCTCGCCATCCCCTTCTTTTGGGGTATCCACCATGTAGACGTCGTATGACGAAGTGGCCTTCCAAAGGTCCCGTGGGTGCTGGGTCTCGATCGTCTCCGCATCATCGCCCATAGCGCCGATGTCCTCGGAGTTGTAGTCTAACATGTCGGTTAGATCCTCGGCAGTGGCTACAAAGTGGGTGGTGGGTGGGCTCGAATTTCTTCATCGTCCGAACTCCAACCGCCCCGCCATAGTCCGCCAGATCCTCCCGATAGCGAGAGATGCTTCAGAATTCAGGATATCGCCAAAAGGCGAGTGTTGAAAGATGTCCGCGGCGGTGAATTCCATAACCGGCGCCTAACCGCTTAATTGGCGAGGGCGCTGGAGGCTCGGAGTCCGCGAGGAGTCCGACGCTCGGGATCACGAAGTTTCGCAAGGGACAAAATCGGTATTCGCCCATTGCCGTAGATGTTGAAGCCCCGGCGGCGTCTATCCACCGACCCTCGTCATGGGCAATCGGGCCCGCAAGTGGCCGGGCAGACGGCGTCGCCACCAAAGCACCGTCCGCGGCAGAGCTAGATCATGCCCATCGCCGCAGGGCGGCGCGCTGGCTGCGCTCGAGTCCGTCAAGATCAAGTCTCCGCGGTCATCGGCCGTGAAGTTTAGGCTTCGAATCGACCGACGGCCAGGGCGAAGCTTCGATCTGCTCGGATGGCCAAGAGAGTTGCCCGCATGCAAAGCCGCCGAATCTGAAGATCTGTCCGGGAGAAAAGTCTCACCCGGACAGCGTTGGAGGTTGAAGATGCCATCGAGCCTATTGGTGACGCATACGCAGGAACTCTCAATGAAAGCACCAATGTCGGTGTCAAACCGCGGATCTCGGTAGGGGGTCCCGAACTGTGCGTCTAGGCGGATGGTAACAGGAGACGAGGGACACAATGTTTTTGCCTGTGTTCAGGCCCTCTCGATGGAGGTAATACCCTACGCCCCGCTTGATTAATATTGATGATATGGGTAGTACAAGAGTAGATCTACCACGAGATCAATGAGGCTAAACCCTAGAAGCTAGCCTATGGTATGATTGTTGAGATGTAATGTTGTGTCCTCACGGACTAAAGCCCTCCGGTTTATATAGACACCGGAGAGGCTAGGGTTACACAGAGTCGGTTACAATGGTAGGAGATCTACATATCCGTATTGCCAAGCTTGCCTTCCACGCCAAGTAAAGTACCTTCCGGACACGAGCCGGAGTCTTCAATCTTCTATCTTCGTAGTCTGGGAGTCCGGCGGATATCGATAGTCCGGCCATCCGGACACCCCCTAGTCCAGGACTCCCTCAGGGATCTTCTCCGAAGAGGTCGTGAACTCCAATGGAGAAGGTTATCAACTGGATGAGCAAAGCTCTATCTCTCAAATGAGCTAATCCTTTTCTAACCCTAACTAGGAGGAGGAGGAGGGGGTCTATATATATTCTTAGCCACGAAGGGGTAGGTGGGAGAGGATACATGGGCCGGAGGCCCGATACAATATGCGTAGACAGTGGCCGGATGTACGGGCTGGGGTGGCCCGAACAGATGCTCTCTGTGTGGCGATGGGCCGAATTTCCGGGGCTTCGGGAGGAGCCAGATGTCCGGGGCATGGGACGGATGTCCGGGCAGTCGAGGTCGCTTTTGGATGCTCTCTGGATGTGCGATGCCAGATTTTTGGGGCAGGGGTTTGGATGTCCGGCCGGGGCCGGATGTCCGGGACATGGCCGGATGTCCGGCTGCTATAGCAGCTGGCTCTTCTTCCTTCTCCTTCCTTCGCTCCCGCGCACACTTGGCCTTTGTCCTTAGGCTCTCCATGGTCTCCTCGAGTGTACCTGAGTATGCACAAGGTCCGCGCTTGAAGTAGCATCCATGTCTTACATGCGAAAAGGGAAGACTCGGAAAGGAGCGAGTTCACCTTAGGTCCAATGGCATATGCTCGAGGTCTCAACATGTGGGCACTTGGGGCTTGGGGTGTAGTCATATTATACATGTGGATGATCGTATGATGCTCCGCATAATCTCCCCGCCCCCCTTGAGAAAGATCTGACCTCGGATGGTGAACCTCATCACCATGGAAATGGTTGTCGTGGACGGACTTGTAGTTGGACGGAGTTGAAGACATGGCGCAATCCAAGTACTCCAAGACATCACCGGAGTGGTATACATGCAAGAAGAGCAAACACAAACGACACTCGAAAATACAATGATTAGCGCACACAAAGTGTCCATCATGTAAGAATGAGTCCGTTCGGCAAGATTGTTCGTGACAAAGCGCATGAAGCTTATCAAGATGATATAGAATGGTATGCAAAGCATTCATGGGAGCAAAAGCATTCATTGTGCACACAAATGTGTTGTGAATATGATCAATGCAACCATGGTGCAAAATGATGTCGTAGTGAGACGGTTTATCAATAGAATGAATATGGTAATGGATGCTCAATATGAATAAGTTATCATGCAATTGATGGTAGACAATATGATCATGATGTGTGAATATGCCATCAAGAAAGATCACAACAAATTTGCTAAGAAAGTGCGCAAGATCATATATCATGGATGACATAGAAATACAAGATGCAACAAGGCAATGATAATGTGAGTCAATCCATGCATAAGATGCAAATTTGTTATGGGTGTTGTTGTACCATAGCTCAATGTCATGGCACTCCTCAACTTGAAGGTCCATAGGGTCGATCTCCGATGTCGGTCCTCCATCCAGTAGATGTATCATGTAGACAAGAAGAAGGAGACAACAATGAAAGAATGACCCATCCAATAAGCATATTTGAGGATGGCTCAAATGGAAGGAGTTCACCTTTATGAGGATGTCGAAAATGTTGGTGTCACGCATCATGTAGACCTTTGTATGACTAATATGTCTCGTGATGGTACCGCCTTGTGAAACCTGCAACACGAAAGAACATGACAAACACTTGGAAAAACAAATGAGGTTAGAGGAAGTGCAAAACCTATCATTTGTGTGGTAAGATACCAAACAAGTGTATGCATCATGCTCATCATAAGAAATGACAAGGGAGTATTGCATAGTATGGAGGCATATGATGCAAGAACAACCAAATACATTAGGCTCAATCAAACAAGCATGCATCACAAGTAAGGTGTCAAAGTCTCCAAGATCAATAAGCATAGTATGGTTGCACTCACTACAAGTAAATATGAGAGAGGCAACTAATGGACAATGATCAAGATATATCATGTGAGAGGCATGAACATATATGTCATCAACCCAAGAAAGCGAGTAAGAATGGAACATGGGTGATGCGATGAAGCAAGCAATCATAGTGATCAAGTCAAGCAAGCTAGTAGTGCGAAGATGCAACGTACTAGAAGGAATCATGGCAAGCATGTCATGTGTGCAAATAGTGGGCATGAATAATGCACATGACAAATCACAAGCATGAAAGCAAGATGTGAGCAAAATATCATCAATGTATTGGCAATAGGTTCTATGTAAATAGTAATGGAATATCATGACTCTCCCAACACAAGAATCAACAATAGCATGTGGCACATGGTAAACATGGCAATAGCTACAAGGATCTCCAACAAGCATGCAAATACACATAGAAGTAGTATGATGGTAAATCACATGTAAGTGCAAGCAAGGGTGACAATTGCATGGCAAAGGTATATAGAGAGGCATAACATGAAAAGTGAACACGATAGAATGGGCATAAGGTGACAAGTGGTAAATAGCCCATAGCCGTGTGAGAGCCAAGTAAAAGGAATGTGTGAAGTCATTGCACGAAAAGAACGGTGGTAAGGATAGTTCACGGGATCCCAAGTCGCCATTGCTCTCAAGAGCTCCTTTCGTCAACTATTGGGATTGAGAGGTTGACGAGTATACATGAGTACCTACACAAAACAAAGACAAAGTGTACACATCATCCATCATGATGCGCACGTGCATGTGTTGGTTAGCACAAAATAGCCAATGCTCAAATAAATTAGATGTGTGATATAGAAACATGTCATCCATCATGATAGGTTTGTTGTTATGTATGACATAATGGAGACTCAAATTGTGTAAAGAATCATGAGAAATATGTAGAGCATTGTTATTCATGGATGGCATATGGTGCACGCAATTATATGAATCATGCAAAGTATGGAATGCATCAAAATCTCCTAATATGTTTGAGGAAACTATGGGGGTCTCCTCATGAGAATTAGAAGAAACATTACATGGAGAATATTGACAACATCCAAAACAAAGCATATTTGGAATAATGTGATCATGGCATGGCATAGTAGGTGAACTACACAAATCATGTAAAGGAAGCATGCCAATATCATCACATGAAAAACAAAAGCCGATGACCATCATCTCGTCATCTATGCCATAAGTGCAAATGGGATTTATTTTAATGGGGCATGCATAGTTACTATGCTGAGATTGAAATGATGCAATGTGGGAGATCTCACTCATAGCATATGACAAGTTTAATGGATTGTCAAACATGAAGTGACCAATAGAATTTTCACATGATATCCTATGGAGCATAGCATCACAACTGGGCAACTCAACATGCTCATCCTCATATTCATCATAAAAAGGTGGCACATCTAAGCATGTAGAAGACATAGTATGTGGTGAATCCATAAGGTGATCAACATCATGCAAGCAATCATTTTCGAGATAGTCCACTAGTGGGACAAGAGAAGTACCATCACCTATGTTACCTTTAGAACTCCTCTCATGTGTTGTAGGTGAGGTTGCAACTTGATGCTACCATGTGGGGGGTGCATCTTCTTCCACCATGGCCATCAATTTGTACATTGGAGGTATGGCCTCGTCGAGGGTAGACTCGTCGTCAGGTAGGAGACCTAGCACCAAAGAAAACACACTCGGAGTAGAGGTTAAGTTGTTAGAAATCATAGTGGCCTCACATGCCCTCTCAACTACCTCACTCACTAAGTGTTGTGGCTCACTCCCTCCCTCTTGGATTCTCTCACTCATATGGTTGGTGGAGTCACTCAAAGGGCTCTCAACCTCACATAGGATGTGTGGAATGCTCTCATGTGTGGGGCTAGTGGTGGTCACACTCATCCTCTCATAGGAAATGCACTCAATGTCATATATGGTGGAGTCACTCATGTTACTCGTGTGGTGGTGGCTCTCCTCACATGTCAATTGGGGCATCTCATCATATGTGGGTGTCGGAGAGATGTGGGTGCAAATGTATCCATGCTCAAATCCTATCGCCGCGTTGGTTGAAGGGATAGTCCTATGCTCAACCTCCTCATCCAAAATGCCTCCAAAGATGAATGCCGTAGGATGTGGCAAAACATCACTCCCCTCCGAGACAAAAGATAAAGTCTCATGTGCAGTCTCGTAGCTTGACTCAGAGTATGAGTCCAATATGGGTGTCGTCTTCATGTTGTTGAAGAGGTTCGCGCTCGACACCGTGGTCGAAGGGAATAGCCCTTGCTCGACTGTCTTGTCGTCGTCTTGTATGAGGACCATATGATGTGGCACCTCGTAGCTCGTCTCCATGAGCAAAGGGAATTTCCCATGATCGGCCTTCTTCCTTGGGGGGCTTCCGAAGATGGAAGTGTCGCCCTCTTTTGTAGGTGGTCGCCTTGTTCTTGAAGATGTCGATGTAGGCGAACTCATCGGAAGTAGAAGAAGATGCCGTACATCCATAGGCGAAGATGCCGAAGTGGTTGTTGTAGCCGTAGCTCCGTCTTGGTGGTTCTCATCTCACAGTCTTCTCTTGTGCTCTTGAAGTTTGGTTGTAGCATGAAGTAGAGCTTGTCGGGACTTGTACGTTTGCGCTTGGCGAGTATCTTCATGATGATGTTGTTGTTGTCGTGCTTGAGCTCGTAGTAGATGTCGTTCGTCATCGTCACGCACATGATGCTTGGAGGTGACTTGCCCTTCATGACGATGTGGGTCACGAATGTGCTGATGGTCGCCATGGAGATGTGGACAAGGACGAATTGTGCTTGCATCGCATGGGCACTCCGAAGTTGATCGACTTGCTCGTCGCCGCCTTGAAGATGATGAAGGGGAAGAAGAAGACTTGTAGTCGACCACCATGCCTCGTAGTTGATCCTTTAGCTCCTCCAACTTGGTGTCGATGTAGTCCCTTTTCCTTGCTTCGGAGTGACGTATGTTGATGGCGATGTTGCCGATGTGCTCTCGCAAGGTAGATTGTGCTCCTTGCATTTCTTGGTGTAGCCTGAAGATGGACGTTTTGGTGATGTAGTTGTTCGCACCATCGTTGCTATCAAAGATCGGAGGTGAAATGCCTTGCCTATCCATCACAAGACTCAAGCAAATATGAGTGGGAGAAAGAGAAGAACTAGACTGTACCTTATCCAATGTTGAAGATGTATCAATGATCACTCAATAATGTAACAAGGAAATAGCACAATTGATACCGGATCTTGTCGATTCTCACACCTACACAAGTAAGGGTTTGGGTGGAGCTTGGTGAGGATAGAGGCACGCAAATTTGATGCAAAATGTTAGCAAGAGTCAATAATATTGAAAGAGATTCACAATTTCGCAAGTGAAACAAATAGACCAATAGCAATGAAGGGCACACGGAAACGCACACACAGATAGATAAATGGGGTCATGCAACCAAGGAATGAGCTCAAAATGTGGAATCCATGGAAAATGCTCTTGTTTGCACAACTCTAGAGAGACGCTAGCACGATTGCTCAATAGGTGGATACGACAGTTGTGCACAACCTATAGGAGACAAAAATGCAGCGACTTCTATCCCAAGTATGCTATGTATGTGTGGTTCCCGATGTTCCTCTCAAGATGATCCAAGATGATCGGATATGACAATATTATGTGCAATGTGGTATGATGCTATGGCTATTGTTTACAAGCTTATTTGCTCTCTTTGCTTAAAAGCTTATTCTTTTTTTGTATGGCCACTATGCGAAATATACAAACCAACATAGCAATTGTATATATGCGGGAACAAACTTGTGGAACAAGAGATGATATGATGATACCAAGATGATACCAATATGATATGGTATATATGTAAAGGAAGGTGTAAATCGATGATCACTAATGTGTACAAGTAACGTTGCCGGCAATACTCAAAGGCTAGTCTCGATAGGCAAGTGACACAAAATGGGCTAGGGGTTAACAATGCAATGGCAAGGGGAATATACAATGGTCTCGTCGAGGTTACTGTCCTTATGTACGATGACAACCTCATGGCGATGATGAGTGGTGGTGTTCTCAATGTCGACCCGTTCCTAATTAACCGAAACACCTTAGGAAACGGGAAAACCGCGAACTCAAAATCTGAAACGTCAAATGTCAAAATGGTGGTAGCGGGAATGCCGTAGTGGTTGCAGAAGTATTGGTGGAAACCCGGTCAAGGGTTAAGGTGGCGGCAGGGTATGATGGGCTATACACGGTGTCAGAGTTGAAAGCACGGTCCCTAAGTAGCCGAAACACCTTAGGAGACACAACTCACAACACAAACAAAATTGGGTTAAGTTGGGGTGGCGGAAGTATATGGTGGTAAAGCCTATGCGGAAGCTATGGTGATGGTTGATGAAGAAGCAACCGTATCTAAGTAGCCAAAACACCTTAGGAGACTCGAGTCACTACTCAAGCAACCACAAATATGATGGGGAACAAAATGAGTTAGGTTGCGCATGTCGGTGGTGGTAATGCGGATAATATGCTAGTGGCCCTTGGTAAAGATGCCAAAGTTCCAAAAATTTGATGGAGTCAAATGCTGATGGTAGTATTTTTGTGTGATGGGGGATGTCAATAGCTTCAAAACGAGCTAAAGAATGTCAAAATCGGACTCCGGATGAATTAGTTATGGTCAAAACGATGCAACATCAAAGGCTGAATTCCCAGGGGTCGGACATCCGGGATTGGGGGTCGGATGTCCGGGGGCTGTCTATCCAAAGAGCCACGATTTTGTGCTCCAGGAGCCAGATGTCCGGCCAGGGACCCGGATGTCCGGCTCGATGGCCCGGATGTCTGGCCCGACGATTCCACATCTCGTTTGGGGCAGAAAATTTTGAATTGGGGGCGGAAATTGATGATTCCAAGGGCAAAATTGGACGGATTTTGTGGATGGAAAGGGTGAGAAAGATGGGGGGAAGCTAGATCCACTCGAAACCAAGCAAATCCATGGATCAAAATCAACAAAACATCATCAAACCAACAAATCACAAAAAAATTGGAGGCTATTTTTGGTTGAGATTTTTGAAATTAGGACGAAATCAAGCAAAAGAAAGCTAGAAAAAGAGGGGTATGAGCTCCAAATTCGTGATCAACCTTGCTCTGATTCAAGATGATGTAGGGTGTGAATCTTAGGGACGATCTTTCACCATTGGAGCGGATCCTACGAAGAACGCGAGGGGAAAACACGAGGGGAAACATGAGAGAAATCACTCAAACCAACAAGATTCGATTACACATGTGCTAGATCCTCGAAACATAAAGAGATATACGATCCATGATCAACAAAGGACGATACAAGTAGCAAGTTCTTCTTCGCGAGGAGGCCTTGAGGGGGGTCTTCCTGTGAGGGGTCTTGAATCCATTTGGGGGATCTTCTCCGAAGAGGCCGTGAACTCCAATGGAGAAGGGTATCAAGTGGATGAGCAAAGCTCTATCTCTCATATGAGCTAATCCTTTGCTAACCCTAACTTGGAGGAGGAGGGGGTTTGATGTAGGGTGGAACCCTAATTCGTCGATCTTTCACGTTTGGAGGGGATCCTACGGAGAACACGATGAACACGGGGAAGAACGGAGAGAAATCACACGGGGAAACACTCAAGAACAAGTCCAAATCACACATCCACTAGACAATCAAACACACAAGATCACAAGGTACATGAACAACAAAGGAAAGATACAAGGTAAGGTTCATCTCCAAGAGGAGGTCTTGATGATATCCTAGATGGATCTTCCCACAAGGGGGTCTTGTATCCTAGATGGATCTTCCCACAAGGGGTCTTGATGATATCCCATGGGATCTTCTCCTAGATGGAGGTCTTGGCCTCCAATGGAGTAGTGGTCTCTCTCAAGAGATAGGTAGGAGCAAAGCTCACATACAAATGAGCTATCACTTTGCTAACCCTAGAAAGGAGGTGGAGGTGGTCTATTTATAGTCTAAGCCACGAAGGGGTAAGTGGGAGAGGGATACAAGGCCAAAGGCCTGGCTGCAAGACAAAGCAGGCGGTAGTACGGACTCATGGGCGGTAGTACGCTTGAGCGGTAGTACTGCTTGCTTTGGGCGGTAGTATCGCTTGAGCGGTAGTACCGCTTGCTTTGGGCGGTAGTACCGCCCTTCTCGACTGGGCAGGTCCTTCTTCTTCCGCTCGCTTCTGTGCTTCCCTCGCGGATGGTGTAGTTGTTCTTGGCGCTTGCACTCCTCCTCAACATCCGTGAAGCTCAAAATACCTATGCATGCACACGGAGAAGTGTCAAGTAGTATACCATCCTCGAAGGGGTCAAGTGAGCACGTAAAGGAGAAGATTCACCTTTATGTATGAGAAGTAGAGGTCGACGTGTCACTTGCCAAACGGACTCTTGACATGGTGATGTCCATAGATGCTCCGCATCATCCCTCCCCTTGGGAAAGATCCGACCTCGGATCGAAATCCAAATCACCATGGGAAAGGGATGATGTCGTCGTAGAAGTGGACGATCACCAAGCATTAAATCATCTTGTAGTTCCAAAAGGGCACTCTCCAATGTCGCACCGCCTTGTAATTCCTTCAAAAGTAGCAAAGATAACAAGCACTTGGAAAAACAAATGTGGTTGTCGTAAAAGCAAAACCAAGCATTCAAGAGGTGATTCACCCAACAAGTGTTGTCATCAAGCATAGCATATGGTTTGACAAAGAAATGTGTCATGGCATTTGAGCATATAAATTGAGCACAATCAAGTATATCATGGGAACAAGCTAGCAAATGGGAGGTCAAGATGCAAATATATGTGATAAGAGGACAAGCATCTACCTCAAGGTCATAGCAAGCATGCATAAAGTGCTCAATGAAAGGTCTATGGTAGGCATAAGAGTCATTCACAACACCAAAGATAGTGAAATCTCTAAACACATGGGGAAAGTGCAAGACAATCCAAGCATAATGTGCATATGGTGTAGTGAAGATATCGTAGCACTCAACACAATGGAAAGAGCAATTGTTCAACATGTGTGAGGCAATCAAGTCAAGCATGTGATAAGCAAAGGGACATGGCATATGTGAAGAACTAGATGCAACACACAAGGCATATATGTCATGGGGCATAGCAATGGAGCAAGCAACACATGAAGTATGATCCACAATATGCATGCTCATGGTTTGTTTGTTCTCGAGATAGAATGATATCACCTCAAAGCATGTCCTCAAGCGCCCTTCACAATGCCAAGTGGTAGGAAATGTGGTGTAGAAGCGAGTCGTGGTCGAATGTATGAGGCTCGCTCTCAAGAGCTCGAATGGTCAACTCACGTGAAGTGGAAGTCGACACGAAGTCCAAGTATCCTACACATGCACACAACAAAATAAAGAGCGTATGCGCATGGTAGATAACTGATGGATTCATGTACCTAGGGTAGGGTCATAGGCCTGACCTAAGCGTCCTACCCAAGGGTACTCACAGAAGAGATCACCTTCCAGTCGACCAAAGAGGAACTCACTCGACCAGACTGGAAGGACTCGACCATGGAAGACCCACTCGACCGTGAAGAAGCACTCGACCACCGGAAGGTCAGAAGGCACTCCGCAGTGCAACGGTTTATTATTGAATAGACTTAATGATAGTTAAAGTTTTATGAGGGCGTTACAAGAACCCCTAGCTTAATGTACTTTAATCCCTCCATAATGTGGGCTGGCTGGGGTCCTGGCGCACTCTATATAAGCCACCCCCCTCCACAGATAGAGGGGTTCAGACTCTTGTAATACTCACACTCATAATCCACTCGACCGCCTTAGGGCTCCGAGACGTAGGGCTGTTACTTCTTCCGAGAAGGGCCTGAACTCGTACATCCTTAGTCTCCACAACTGCTCCATAGCTAGGACATCGCCTCTCCTTAACCTACCCCTACTTCTACTGTCAGACTTAGAACCACGACAGTTGGCGCCCACCTTGGGGCAGGTGTTTTAGCGATTTGTGGAGGAGTTGCTGTACTTCCGAGTACCTTCATCACGATGACTTCTGGAGTTTTGAGCGCGGGGCACGAGATCCGTCTCGGTGCTCTCACTTTCGTCGCCGACGACCAAGATGGCTGGAGGCCCCTCTTGATGTCGAAGCGCTCCCCATCCGCGGGGCGACGCACTTTCGCGCATGTGTTCGCGGCGTTTTGCTGCGGCAACCGTCGGCTCCTTATCAGTCGACTCCCTTTTCGGTCGCCCGCCCGGTCTCCCACCAGCGCAAGCGTTCTGGTCGGTCGAGACTTCAGCGGTGGGTAAAGCACGCGGTGGCCCGCCAGACGGCCACCGCCCAAGTCGCGGCTATCGAGCCCGACGAATCCCTCTACGGCCTGTTCGACCTGTCGACTGGCTCCGTAGAGACTGCATCCGAGTGTGATAGCAGTGATCCAGCGGCGGAAATTCTCATGGTCGACGGCCCTCGCAGTCCTCCCGGTTTCGCCCACGGCGGTGGAGCCGCCGGAGGAGGTGACCCTGTGCATGAACACGAGGAATACCAGCCCGAGACACTCGACTCTCTACAGAGAGAAGATCTTCGTCGCAGGAACGTGGATGCGTTACATACTCCCATCGTCGGAGAAACCCCTGAGGCTCGTGCCTTGGAGGAAGCACGGCTGGCCAATGTGGCTGAACGCACTCGCCTGGAGAATCTTCAGCGAGCACTCGACGAGCGCGCGCGACAACGGCTTCCCGAATCCAGTCGACGTCGGCTCTTCCCGCCGACTCAGGTATACCGCACGCCTATTCAAAATTTAGCAGCTGCAACTCGCATTGCGGAGTCCATCCAACCGTCCCAGTCAGAAGCTGGAAGAGGCTTGCAGCAGATCAGAGATTTACTCCGAGCAGCAGGTGACCAGAACTCAGCCGTGTCGCAGTCGCGCAACAGGATTCACAGTCGATCCGTCGCTGCGAACACCGCCCGATCGGCTCACAGCCCCAGATCGCCTCCGCGGCGGGAAGGACGCGACAACCGGCGAGAGCAGCTCGGAGACCGATTCGACCGAGATGATAGGCGTCGAGTGCCCCTTTCCCCTCCGAGGGAAGGGTCATACGCTCCTCGGCGACAAGATGACAGAAGACAGTTCAGTACAGGGCGAAGGGTTCCAGTCGACCCCAGGGAACCAGGCTTTGATGCACGGTCCATTATTGTGCAAGGTCTGGTCGACCGGAACAGAGCCCATCGAGGAGGACCCGAGAGGGATGCACCCACCAGCAGTCGAGTGCATGTCTCTGGTCCAGAGTGTTTTAGCAGGGCTATCAGAGCCGCAGTGATTCCCCCCAATTTCAGATTGGCAGCAGGAGTCTGCAAGTTCACTGGAGAATCTAAGCCTGAAACTTGGCTCGAAGATTACCGAGTGGCTGTTCAGATTGGTGGTGGAAATGACGAGGTGGCCATGAAACATTTGCCCCTCATGTTGGAAGGTTCGGCCAGAGCATGGCTGAGTCAATTACCTCACAACAGTATATATACTTGGGAGGATTTGTCCCGAGTGTTCGCCAGACTTTTGAAGGGACTTGTGTTTACCGGCTGGTTTGACAGAGCTGCAAGTTTGTGTGCGTAAGACCAATGAAACTCTCCGAGAGTACATTCAGAGGTGGATTACCCCGCACAACACTGTGGAAAATGTGTCCACCATCGTGCAGTTTGCGCCTTCAAGGACGGGTCAAAACAGAGAATTGAGTCGAAGTTTGGTCGAACCGGGACATGACCCTCGAGTCGAATGATGGAGATTGTTAGCAATACGCCTAACGGCGAGGAAGAAGACCGACCAAGCGGCAAGTACAAGCCGAGTCACCGGAGAAGGGTAATTCCAATGGAAGCGAAGCGCAAAGCCGAGCCAGCAGCTCTCGGAGAGGCCCCGCCGCCACTCAAGGGAAGTTCAAGGGGAAACCCAAAGGATCCCGAACCAAGAAAGTGAAAGATAAAGAAGGAAATGACGTGTTGGATATGCCATGCCATATTCACACGAAGAAGGATGAAGAGGCCAACATTATTTACCCGAAGCACACCACACGCCAGTGTCGACTCCTGATCCAGCAGTTTCAGGGCAAACAGTCTAAGGACAAGGAGAAGGAGCCAGACAAGGCCGGAGATAAAGAGGACAGTGAGGAGGAATACCCACATGTCAACTCCACTCTGATGATCTTCGCGGATGTGGAGAGTAAAAGTCGACTGAAAGTCATCAATCGAGAGGTGAATATGGTTGCCCCAGTTAAGCCAAGTTATGTGAAGTGGTCACAGACACCCATCACATTCGACCAGTCTGATCACCCGACTCACATTGCCACCCCTGGGCGGCAAGCGTTGGTGGTCGATCCGGTTGTCGAAGGCACTCGACTGACAAAAGTGTTGATGGATGGTGGTAGTGGCCTAAATTTGTTGTATGCGGATACATTAAAGGGGATGGGCATTCCGATGTCCCGATTGAGCGCCAGCAACATGAGTTTCCATGGAGTCATACCAGGGAAGAAGGCCAACTCACTCGGTCAAATAGCCCTTGACGTGGTTTTTGGTGATTCCAAGCACTTCCGCAAAGAAAAGTTGACCTTTGAGGTTGTAGATTTTCAGAGTGCATATCATGCCATTTTGGGGAGGCCCGCCTATGCACGATTTATGGCTCACCATGCTACGGTACCTCAAACTGAAAATGCCAGACCCAAAGGAGTGATCAACATCACAGTGATAGGAAGAAGGCGAAGAGTGCTTCCGTAAGGGCTCAAAGATTGCCGACTCCCAAGTGTCACGGTCGAATTCAAGGGTATATGCAAAACGCAGATCCGAAAGTGATTTGCTAAAATCTAAGAGGCCAGCCACGTAGTCTCGCATTCAAGTCGCTCGTGAGACAAAGCCCGTTCATATTCATCCGATCGACCCGATGCAGCTCCGACTCACATATCGGCAACACTCGACTCAAATAGGAAGAAGCGCCATCCAGTTCCTCCGTGAGAATCGACATTTTGCATGGAAGCCACCGACATGCCGTGTTCCTGTGGAACTGGCTGAGCATCGCCTCCGAGTCGACAAATCAGCGAAACCAGTGAAAGAGCATCTTCGGCGGTCCGCCGTCCAGAAGAGAAAGGCTATTGGAGAAGAAGTGGCTCGACTATTGACAGCAGGATTTATCCGAGAGATTTACCACTCCGAGTGGCTCGCCAATGTTGTCATGGTCCCCAAGAAGGATAACTCCCTCCGCATGTGCATTGATTTTAAGCACATTAATCGGGCCTGCCCGAAGGATCATTTTCCTCTTCCCCGCATCGACCAAATTGTCGACTCGACCGCGGGGTGTGAGAGATTATCTTTCTAGATGCATATTCCGGTATCATCGATCCGTCAGTATGGACCCGACGAAATAAAAACAGCTTTCATCACTCCATTCGGGTGCTTCGCTATATCACCATGCCATTCGCCTCAAGAATGCCGGAGCCACATTTATGCGAATGATTGAAGTGTCTTCTCACCGGATCACCGGAATGTGGAAGCGATATGGATGATATCGCCGTTAAGTCGCGAAAAGGTTCCGACCTGCTCGCTGACCTCGCCAAACATTTGCCAACCTCCGACGGCACGATATCGCTTAATCCGTCAAAGTGCACATTCGGGTTCCCGTGGAAAACTGCTCGGTTTTCGCTTCCGAGCGAGGAATCGACGCTAACCCGAGAAGATCGCACTATTCTCCGAATGAAACGCCTGCGGCGAAAGTGCACGGCGTCCGAAGCTTATCGATGCTTGGCCGCTTAAGTCGATTCATCTCACGACTCGTGAAAAGGCATTACCTCTTTACCGATCGATGAAGAAAGCGACAAGTTCGAGTGGACTCCGAAGTCGATGCAGCGCTTGTCGGGCTAAAAGCTCGCTCTCCACCCAGCCGGTGCTTGCTGCTCCAGTCAAGAAAGAGCCTGTTGCTTTACATTGCAGCCATCGGACAAGTTGTCGGGCTTCAGGCTTACGGTCGAGCGGGAAGAGGAAGGAAAGGCCTTCAAAGTTCAACGCCCGGTGTATTATTTATCTGAAGTTTTGACTCCATCCAAGCAGAGATACCCTCATTATCAGAAGCTTGTGTATGGAATATACATGACCACGAAGAAGGTTGCTCACTATTTCTCTGATCATTCTGTCACAGTCGTCAGCGACGCTCCTTTATCAGAGATTTTGCATAACAGAGACGCAACCGGTCGAGTGGCGAAGTGGGCGATTGAACTTCTTCCCCTTGATATCAAATTCGAGGCAAAGAAAGCCATTAAGTCCCAGGCTATAGCAGATTTCTTGCCGAGTGGATCGAATAACAAAGAACCGATCGAAGTTCACTTTGAGCATTGGACCATGTTCTTTGACGGCTCCAAGATGCTGAATGGTTCTGTGTCAGTTGTTCTGGTTTCCCCAGAGGAGATAAGCTTAAGTATGTGCTCCAGATTCACTTTGATTCCTCCAACAATGAGGCAGAGTACGAGGCCCTCTTATATGGATTGCGCATGGCCATCTCACTCGGCGTCCGTCGCTCGATGGTTTATGGCGACTCAGATTTAGTAGTCAATCAAGTGATGAAGGAGGACGTGAGAAGCCCGGCTATGACCGGATATTGCAATGCAGGAGGAAGCTGGAAAAGAAGTTTGAGGGTTGAGCTCCATCACATCCCCGACCGAAAAATCAGCAGCAGATGATCCGCCAAGATAGGGTCCAAGAGGGAAGCCATTCCGAGTGGCATATTTTTGGAACATATACACACTCCGTCAGTCAAAGAAGATCCTTACACAGAGGAAGGTCCACAACCCAAGAGTGCCACAGACTCGACTGAAGTTGAAGTCCCTGCAGTGGTCGACTTGGTCATGGAGGTTTTAGTAGTCACTCCCGATTGGACAATTCCATACATTGCGTACATTCTGAGAAAGGAACTCCCAGAGGATGAGGAAGAGGCTCGACAGATCGTCCGTCGATCCAAAGCCTTTACTGTTATCAATGGGCAGTTATATAGAGAAAGCCCAACGGGAGTCGGACAAAAATGCATAACGCCAGAAGAAGGTCGAGTCATTCTCAATGATATCCACTCGGGGACCTGTGGTCACCATGCGTCCTCTCGGACTATTGTAGCCAAAGCATACCGAGCGGGATTTTACTGGCCAAGAGCAAATGAGATGGCGAAAGAAATAGTGAACAAGTGCGAAGGATGTCAGTTCTACTCCAATATGTCACATAAGCCTGCGTCAGCCTTGAAGACCATTCCGCCGTCGGCCTTTTGCAAGATGGGGTTGGACATGATCGGTCCCTTGCGAACGGGTCGGAGCGGCTTCACGCATGTATCGGTAGCTGTCGACAAGTTCACCAAGTGGATTGAGGCTAAGCCAATCAAAAACTTGATGTCGGTATCGCAGTTTCCTTCATCGTAAAGTTGACGCTCAGATATGGAGTCCCACACAAGATTATCACGGACAATGGGTCAAATTTTGACTCGAAGAATTCAAGGATTTCGCAACTCTCAAGGCATACGAGTCGACTACGCTTCGCCGCCACCCACAATGAATGGACAGCGAACGAGCCAATGGATTGATCCTCAAGGGTCTGAAGCCCCGTTTGATGCGAGATCTCAAGCACGCGGCTGGTGCTTGGGTCGACGAACTTCCTTCAGTGCTTTGGGGTCTGCGGACCACGCCTAATCGGTCGACTGGGAGAACTCCTTTTTTCCTGGTCTATGGGGCGTAAGTTGTTTTACCGAAAGTGATCTCCTTCACAATGCTCCACTAATTGAACTTTATAATGAAGCGAAGCTGAGCGAGCGTCCAGATGCAATGACCTCTTGGAAGAGGAAAGGAAATGGCTCGATCCGCCGACCATTTACCAGCAAGACTTGCGCCTACCAGACGCCGTAAATGTGAGAGGTCGAGCCTTCCAGAAGGAGATCTGGTCCTTCGGTAGATCAGCGAAGCAACATAAGCTTGCTCCCTCCCCGGAAGGGCCTTTCATCGTCACAAAGGTTCTCCACAATGGAGCATATCGCCTCTACAATGTCGAACACGATATCGATGAGCCCCGAGCTTGAATGCGGATCTGCTCCGCCTGCTTTACACTTAAAGTTTTTCACCGGAAGAATTGTAATAAAGTACTCTTGTAGCTCACGAGCTTTGAAGTAATAGTGTCATAATTCCTTCGTAATTTTTGTCACTTTTTATTTTTAAGGCCGAGTCCCCAGTGGGTGACTTAGGCGCGAACTGTCCGCCTAAGTTTACAAATCCCACCGAGTGGTAAGCCGACTTCCACTGGGGCTTAGCTGCAGCCAGTGCTCGCCTAAGTTATTAAAAATCCTACCGAGTGGTAAGCCAGACTTCCACTCGGAGGCTTAGCTGCAGCCCAGTGCTCGCCTAAGGTATAAAAAATCCTACCGAGTGGTAAGCCATACTTTCACTCGGGGGCTTAGCTGCAGCCCAGTGCTCGCCTAAGGTATAAAAAATCCTACCGAGTGGTAAGCCAGACTTTCACTCGGAGGCTTAGCTGCAGCCCAGTGCTCGCCTAAGGTATAAAAAATCCTACCGAGTGGCAAGCCATACTTTCACTCGGGGGCTTAGCTGCAGCCCAGCGCTCGCCTAAGGTATAAAAAATCCTACCGAGTGGTAAGCCAGACTTCCACTCGGGGGGCTTAGCTGCAGTCCCAAGACTCGCCTAAGTATCACCTAAGTATAAAGTATATTAGCAAGGAAAACAAGGCGCAGGTCGACTGCGACCCTCTTCTCCGAGCTTCGACACAAATACAACAGAAATCCTACCGAGTGAAGAGCAAACCTCTCACTCGGAGGCTTAGCTGCAGCCCAGTGCTCGCCTAAGATAAAAGAAATCCTACCGAGTGGAGAGCAAACCTCCCACTCGGAGGCTTAGCTGCAGCCCAGCGCTCGCCTAAGTTATTTAAATCCTACCGAGTGGTAAGCCAGACTTCCACTCGGGGGCTTAGCTGCAGCCCAGTGCTCGCCTAAGGTATAAAAAATCCTACCGAGTGGTAAGCCAGACTTTCACTCGGAGGCTTAGCTGCAGCCCAGTGCTCGCCTAAGGTATAAAAAATCCTACCGAGTGGTAAGCCAGACTTTCACTCGGAGGCTTAGCTGCAGCCCAGTGCTCGCCTAAGGTATAAGGAATCCCACCGAGTGGCAAGCCGACTTCCACTGGGGCTTAGCTGCAGTCCCAAGACTCGCCTAAGTATCGCTGCAGCCCAGCGCTCGCCTAAGGAATAAGTCGACTGCAGTCAGCATCTCGCTGTTAACCTGCAAAGAGCAATTCAAGCCAAGAGCAATCATATTCAAACATCCAATCCAAATTTAGGTCGATACCTAAAAGAACCGAGAGTGCTCAGGCACTAAGCCTGTTAAGGTTTTATCGGTTACAACTCCACTCGGCATACCGAGGCAAATTTAAGGTCAAATGAAGTTTTTTACCCCTCCTGTGGAGGGCTGGATGGAGCAACGAACTCGTCGAGATCAATCCCGTCAGCAATCCTCGTGGCAGCAGCAATGAAAGTCTCCATGAAAGTCCTGAAGTCATGCTTTTTGTGTTGGCCACTCGAGAGACGCCACTTATCTTCTCGAAGCTTCCTTGCAATGGACTCGCGCCAGACATTGTGGCAACGTCCGCACCACACCGAGTCAAGATTTCTTCCATTCTTGCACTCGGTCAGGACGGCGTTTCAGCCGAGCCATCAATGACTCAAGGTCATTTTGGAATGTCTCTTCGGCCAGAGTGTCGAGTCGACACGGATGTAGCCACCTTCGCCTTGCGAGATAATCCACAACAGAAGAACGCTGACTCCAAATCGGAAGACGCCATGGCAGTTTCATCGCTCACCGGGAATTGATCGGGTCAAGGTTCGCTCAGCTGGCTGGTCTCTTCCTCAAAGTTGCGGCGTAACTCGCAAAAACAAAACTACGAGTCGGAAACAAATAATGGAAACATAACAGTTGAGGAGATTGGTCGAGTGGAAAAGGTTACCTTCGAGCTGGAGAAACAGTTTCTTAGCAAGGCCGCCCAAGAAGCTTTCCATCTCGTTCTTCTTCCCAGCCAGTTGGAGGATCTTCTCGGTCAGATTTTTCTTGTCAGCTTTCATCCGTTCAGCATCCTTGCCGGCAGCGGCCAGAGCAACCTTCAGATCGGCGTTCTCCTGTTCAAGCTTGGCAACAGAGGCCAGTTTTTCATCAGCAAGTTTGATCTTCTCGGACAACTCGAGCTCCTTCTTCCTTTGAGCCTCCTTCACCTTGCCTGTAAATCACAGCAAAGTCAAGCTTGAAACAAGTGGGAGGAAGACAGAGTCGTTGAAATCTCACCAAACATACCTTTGGTCTCCTCCTTCGCCTTCATCAGGTTCTCTTGCACCAGCTTCAAGTCCAACTCCAGCTGAATATGTTTCGCTCCAATTCGTATAGCGTACGCAAGATCACGAGATTTCGCGAAGAGTCGATTGCAAGAATATCGAGATAATCCACTTCCGAGTGAATCAAGAAAAATTAGCGCTTTAAGACTACAATCGAATGCAAGCATTCAACCGTAGTCTCGGGACTACACCATGGGTGCACTCAGCGTGCCCTAAGACATATCGACCAACGACCAGTAAAGAGCGAGTCGACCAACGACCAGTTCTATTCTTAGTAAGCCTAAGACAGTCGACACCACCAACCAAAAAAAAAAAGTCGACCGACCGAACTTCTTCAGATCAGAATCAATCGCCAGCAATGATCACAGCTCTGGGATTACACCGGTGGGTGCACTCAGCGTGTTCCCCACGGTCTCGTAAACACATTCGCTTCATTCGAGTAATGATCAAAGTTTACTTATGAAGCTTAAGCCCGACTGCCAGCAGTCGACCTTAGCCTTGGGGACTACACCCAGCGGGTGCACTTAGCGTGCCCCCGCTAACACGGAGATTTTATCGACACACCCACTGGGTGACTGCTATTGCTATAAATTTCAGAAAGAAAAGCTTCGATAGCATATCCTAACAGTAATGTGGTGGTCGATCGACCAACATTGCTCAAGGGCGAGCTGGCATCGAAGCCGCTTGGCTCAAGATCCCGAGCGATCTTCACCGCTCCATCATGATCCTCGCTGACGGATCGCCTCCTTAGCAGCGCCGCCTTGGTCCTCCGGACGTGGTGCGTGGCGAAGATCGAAGGTTGTCCAGACTCGACGAAGTGGGCCGAGACTGGTCGGCGGCACCGCTGGAAGGTCACGGTAGTGTCGAGTGCCGCCTCCCTTCCGCCATGATGGTCTCGGCGCCGCTGTTCTTGGGTTTCTCCGCCTGGATGCCTTCCTGCTCCTCCTAGCCCTCAGTGGCTCCTCATCCTCATCGTCGTCATCAGGGAGAGTGATGATGTTGTCAGCTGGAGCTTCAGGAAAAAGTTAAGATCAGGAATTTTGAGTCAGTCGACTGAGAACAGGAATTAAGGATATAATACCAAGATTTGAGGTGGCAGCGTCCTCCATCTCATGGTCATCAACTTTAACTGAGGTTTCAGAAGTCGCAGCGCTGAAATTCCAAAGAATCACTCGACCAATTCATATATCAATCAGAGACAAAATTTGTTTGAAGCAAGAAGACTTAAGCAATGTGTTTACCCTGAGATGGTGGGGATGGACACCTTCATTTTTGGCAAAGGCTTGGTCGTCCTCGGCGGAACTACCTTCGGTTGCTTCCGGCGCTTTCTCGCCGGCACCGGAGAAGCGGTCCGAGGGCGCTTGGTCGATCGCGAGGCGTCGCGACCCCTTACCGCTGTTCAGCCAAGGGTCATGCACAAGCTTTGACCGCCTTTCCAAGCGCGGTGGTGCGATTTCCTCCTCTTCATCCTCGCCGCCCTCGCCGCCCTCGTCATCATCATCACCGCCGCCGCCGCCTCCTCTGCGCCATCTGAATTCCATTCTTCCTGGCTCTCACCTCCACCGCTTCCCTTCGTCGGGCCGGAACTCGGGCGCCGTTGGGCATTGAGTACAGCTCCGTGAGGGCCTGGAGATATCAAAGCAGAGTTCAGACGACCAGATTACAGAAGCACACTCGACATACATGCAACTGAAAATAGAACAAGTGTACCTTGTCTCGAACATTGTTACGATCGAGCGGAGAAATCCTCCGGGATCCGCGAGGATTGTCCTTGTTTCCGGTGATCGAGGTCATCCATCTTTCCACAACAGCATCGTCGACTGCCTCCGGGTGGACGCGAGTCTCGTCTTCAGTGCCGCAATACAACCACATACAGTGGCCCCGAACTGAAGGGGCTGGATTCGCCTCCGAAGAAAAACCTCCAGGAGGTCCATGCCAGTCACGCCATCCCTAACCAGCTGCACCACTCGGTCCATCAGCATCTTCACTTCAGCTCTTTCTTCAGGGACAACCTTCAGGGAGGAGGGCTTGTTCACTCGACTCATGGTGAATTCTGGGAGACCGGTCGATCGCCCAAGGCCGCCTCGTTCCGCAATAAAACCAGGTCGATCGCCAACCCCTAATCGACTCGGAAAATGCATAGCTGGAAAAGTGCTTTTGTTCCTCAACTGACTCCTAAACCACCACACATCTGGACTACACTGGTCTTCTCGTCACCAGATTTGCTTTCTTCACACCGAGAGCGACATGTGAAGATGTACTTAAACAAGCCCCAAAGGCGGTCGACATCCCGTGAAGTTTTCGCACATAGATACAAACGCAGCAAGGTATGCAATGGAGTTTGGTGTGAAATGGTGAAGCTGGGCTCCAAAGAAATTCAGAAAACCTCGAAGAATACACTCGGCGGCAACGAAAAACCTCGGTCGATATGGGTGGCCAAAAGCACGACTCACCCTCTTCTCGGTTGGGGCTGCCACTCGCCAGAAGTCTTGCGGCGTTGTGAGGATCAATCCGTCGCTGGTTATATCAAGGAGATCCTTCTCTCGATCGCCGACCGATCCATCCCCTCGACCCAGCCTTTCGACAGCTTGATCTCGACGAAGAACCACCGCGACGGTGGATCTCCCTTCGCCTTCTCAGCCGGGCGCTTTCTCCGCCGACGCCTTCTTCGACGCTTCCAACATCGCTGCTTCTTTTCCCATACGCCGCCGCGAACGCGCAAGGAGAGATGGCAAAGGAGCGGAGACGGAGAGAATGAAGGAGAAAGAACAAGGTACTGTGCACGGGCCTCCGGGAGTTACATTTATAGCATCTCTTCCGAGTGGATGACATGTGGACCCAAGCTATCCAATCATATCCCGAGCGGCCGCACTGCGCGATACGTGGCGGAGAAAGCGGCGCGAAAATCGAGGCGCCCCCGTTACGTCCCATCCAAGCGCCGCAGTTCGTTCGCTGCTGCGTCCCCAAATTTCGTGGTCCCGCGAGATCCGCGGACGACGATCACCGTCACGCGTAGATTTTCGCGATTTGTTACTCCGTATAGCAGGAAAGTCACTCGACTAAAGAACAAGAATGGATCAAGTCGACTGAAGGGAAGTTTCTTGTTATCAACAAAGAAGATCTTGATCCAAGGCAACACGTAGCCAGAATGCAAAAACAGTCGAAAACAACGTCAACTCATCCTTCACTCAAGCCTCAATCCATTCGGGGGCTAATGATGGATTCATGTACCTAGGGTAGGGTCATAGGCCTGACCTAAGCGTCCTACCCAAGGGTACTCACAGAAGAGATCACCTTCCAGTCGACCAAAGAGGAACTCACTCGACCAGACTGGAAGGACTCGACCATGGAAGACCCACTCGACCGTGAAGAAGCACTCGACCACCGGAAGGTCAGAAGGCACTCCGCAGTGCAACGGTTTATTATTGAATAGACTTAATGATAGTTAAAGCTCCTTATGAGGGGTGTTACCAGTAACCCCCCTAGCTTAATGTACTTTAATCCCTCCATAATGTGGGCTGGCTGGGGTCCCAAGACTCTATATAAGCCACCCCCCTCCACAGATAGAGGGGTTCAGACTCTTGTAATACTCACACTCATAATCCACTCGACCGCCTCAGGGCTCCGAGACGTAGGGCTGTTACTTCTTCCGAGAAGGGCCTGAACTCGTACATCCTTAGTCTCCACAACTGCTCCATAGCTAGGACATCGCCTCTCCTTAACCTACCCCTACTTCTACTGTTAGACTTAGAACCACGACAATAACCACATCATCCATCATGATGGTTCTCTTCTCTTGCACATAACCATTAGAAGCACAAGTGCATGAATAATATGATGCAACAATGGCGATATTCAAGGCACTAGGTATATGGTGCAAAGAGGTAAGACAAGCATGCTTCACAAGGAATATGTCAAAATCTCCAAACATGTGTGAGAATGCTATGGGGGCAATCTCATGAGCAAGACTATAAGCATTGTTGCACTCAATACATGGCAAATCTAGCATGAGAGAGGCAACACATGGAGATATATGACACGGAGCAATATGAATCATGTGTAAAGCATATAGATGGTTGTCATCAACCGCATGAGATGAGCAAGTATGACACAAGAGACAACGATGTGAGAGGCATGAGCATATATGTCATCAACCCAAGAAAGCAAGTAGTGGAACATGGGTGATGCAACATAGCAAGCAATCATAGCAATCAAGTCAAGTATGCTAGTAGTGCGAAGATGCGACATACTAGAATGAATCATGGCAAACATGTCCTTGGTGCAAATAGTGGGCATGAATAATTCACATGTCATAGCACAATCATGAAAGCAAGATATGAGGACAATAGCATGGGGCACATGATAAACATGGCAATAGCAACAAGGGTCTCCACCAAGCATGCAAATACACATAGAAGGAGCATAATGATGAAACATGGGTAGATGCAAGCAAGGGTCGCAATTGCATGGCAAAGGCATAGAAGCAAGCATAGCATGCAAAGTGAACACGGTAAAATGAGCATAATGTGAGAAGTGGTAAATGGCCCATAGCCGCAGGAGAGCCAAGTAGAGGAGATGCGTAGTCCTTGCGCCAAGTGGACATTGGTAAGGATAGTCCATTGATCCCAAATCGTCATTGCTCTCAAGAGCTCGTTTTGTCAACTCGTGGGATTGCGAGGTTGACAAGTATTCATGGGTACCTACACAAAAGAGACACAAACCAAAGAAATTGTGCGCGTGGTAAATGTACACATCATCCATCATGATGTGTATGTGCACGTGTGAGTTAGCACAAGATAAGCAATGCTCAAAGAAATTTGATGCGTGGTATAAGAACATGTCATCCATCATGAAAGAATAGTTATTATGTATGACACGATGGGGACACAAATTGAGCAAACAAGTATATGGCACATCAATATCATGTTTAATCATGGGGAGCATATGGTGCACACAATTATGGGGATCATGCAATGAATGGGATGGATCAAAATCTCCTAAAATGTACGAGGAAACTATGGGGGTCTCCTCATGAGCAATAGCGGAAACATCACATGGAGAAAATGGACAACATCCAAAACAATGCATATCCGAAGCTAGGTGGTCATGGCATGGCATATGTGATAGATGATGCAAAGGAAGCATATCAATATCATCACAAGAAAAACAAATGCCAATAACCATGGGCTTGTCATCTATGCCATATGTGCAAATTGGGTTTATTTTAATGGCATATGCATAGTCACTATGAAGAGATTGCAAATAAGACATATGGTTGATCTCATGCATAGCATATGACAAGTCAAGCGGATTATCAAACATGATGTGACCTAAAGAATTGTCACAAGAAATCCTATGTAACATGGCATCACAACTAATAGACTCCACAATAGAATCATCATACTCATCATAAATGGGCAAATCATCGCATGGGGAAATCATACTAGCATGAAGCATGGCAATAGGTGGATCAACATCATGCAAGAAATCAATGTCAAGAATGTCCACTAGTGGGACTAGAGCATCACCGCCACCTTGTTACCTTTGTCATTCCACTCAAGTGGTGTAGGTGAGGTGGGAAAGACCAAATGGTGGTCATCTTCATCTTGATGGAACCATGTGGGGGTGCATCATAATCCACCATGGCCATCGTCTTGTCCAAAGGGAGGACGAAGTTGTCGAGGATCGGCGCGTCATCATAAATGGGACCTAGCACCAAACGAGAAGACACAATAGAGGTAGAGGTCAAGTTGTTAGAAATGCAAATGGCCTCACGAGACCTATCAACTATCTCACTCTCTCTATGTGGTGGTTCACTCCCTCAAAATAGGTGCACTCAAACTCACGTATGGTGGAGTCACTCATCTCACTCAAGTGGTGGGGGTTGTGGCTCTCCTCACATGGGAATTGTGGCAACTCATCATATATGGGGCTAGTGGTGAAGTCACTCTCACTCTCAATATGGTGGCACAAGTCACTCAAGTCATCACGTCGCCGTGGTCGAAGGGAAGATCCCATGCTCAACCATCTCTGCCGTCGCCGTGGATGAAGGCCAAGATGGCACATCATCACTCTCCTCCATGACCGAAGGGAAAATCCCATGCTCGATCATCTCGCCACCGCCGCCAGAGATGAAGGCCAAGATGGCACATCATCCTCTCGCCTCCAAAGATGGAAGCATCATCCTTGTTCGCCACCTTGTCGCCGCCTCCAAAGCTTGGTCCTTGAAGGTCTCGTAGTCGAACTCGTCGCCGCACCGCCTTGAAAAAGAGTCGGAGTAGACTCGGCATCATCAATGCCACAAAGAGGGATGGCGTGAAGTCACACTTGGGAGCATCGCCTTGGGGCTTGTCAGGCTTGGACATCTTGGTGGTACTAGCCTCATGCTTGTCGAGAGCTTGGTCGCCAAGTTTGCTTGGGGTGGAGAAGCCTTGGCCTTCATGAGTTCTTGTTCCGCCTTGAGAGCACCAATGTAGTAGTCGCCGATGGACTTGTAGTTCTCGAGGAAGATGGTCTTGGAGATGTCGCAGTAATCCCATCATGAAGTGGAACTTCATCGAAATGGGGTCGCCCACGCCGCTCGTCGCAAGGCAATCTTCATCTCCTTGAAGTACTTCTCGATGGACTTGGATCCTTGGGTGGTGTTCTCCAATTGGCGCCGGTTGTTCGTGTAGGTTGGAGGCACAAACTCGCCAGAAAGCTCTCTTCGCCTTGGGCCAACTCATGTCGTAGTACTCAAGGTGTGTGAAGCCACCATGCCAATGCGTAGTCGTGGAAGTTTCTTGTGGCGCACTGCACTTGATCTTCGGACGAACTTGATGTAGCTTGAGGTAGTCGCCCATCAAACGCCCCACTCGAGGTACCTCGGGTTCTTGAGTCCCGTAGAAAGGAATCGCGTGGTCGGCGTCGAGGTCGTAGTAGCTCGTGGAAGTCGCGGACTTGAGCTTGGGGAGCTTTCTTGAGTGTAGTCTTGGGGTTCTTGTTGGCGAAGATGCCGATGTCCGTGAGGCGAAGATGCCTTGAAGTCGCTGGCTTAAGATGCCAAGGGAGATGGTGAAGTCATTGAGCGGTTGTTGATGTAGAGCTCTTGACCTTCACGTTCTTGTTGGTGATGGTGTCGATGCCGATGTGATCTTGCCGGAGATGGTAGCTCGGAAGCATGTGCTCTTGAGCGCCCTCTCAAGATGAGGAAGATCGCTTGTAGGACTTGATGAGGGCTTTGATCTCCTCCATTTTAGCTTGCATCTTGGCGCCGGAGTTGTTGTTCATGGCATCGAACTCGCCGTTGTTGTTGTAGACCAAGATGAAATGCCTTGCCTATCCATCACAAGACTCGAGTAGAGGTGAGTAGGAAATGAGATAAACAATACCAAGTTACCTTTTCCCAAAGTTGAGGATGTATCCCGTGTCACTCAATGTGAGATGAAAGAATAGTGGAATTGGTACCGGACTTGTTCACTCACACCTATCAAGTAAAGCTTATGGTAGAGCTTGGTGAGGATAGTGGCACAAAAATTTGATGCAAAATGTTAGCAAGAGTCAATAATGTTGAAAGATTAAAGGAGTATCTGGATGGGTTTTGGCTAATAGATGGCATTGAGAAATTGATGTCTGATAGGAGTTCATAGCTTATGCATGTTAGAGAACTTATAGGAGAGTACATGATAGTCAGTTCAGTAACGAACTTGCTAAGTTTCATGACGCATTGTCGAACTGTGAATCATGTTATCGACATATGTGGACCTTTAGGACATTATCTGTGTAAATGGTCTCCATTATGCAAATTATGTTGACTCACATGATGATAGAGTTCATGAAATCGACGTTATGTATTGAAGGTCGATAATCTTGAGACGTGATCGTATCCATCTCATGATAGTGGAAGACTAGTCGTCAGACTTAAAGTCGTTTAAGATGTGACAAAGAACTGGCAAGCTTATGACATAGTGATTAGTGCTCTATTGAATGTCCTTCAATCATTAAGATGCTCCTATGGCCCTTATTAAGGCATTAGAGTGGACTAAGATCAATTGGTCGTGATGCATGCATGTAAGGTGGCGAGAAGCACTGATGCAGTTGGCATCTTAGACACAGCATCTTGACGATGTCTAGTGAAGTCAGAACTGTGGCTCAGAAGTACTTTCGATTAAATCTGATGAATTATTATGAATGGAGTCGGATTTTGATTATCAGCGAGTTGCCAAACTGTGTGAAGTTCAGTGATACTCTTGAAAGTACATCTATGATAGAGATATTTACTAACTGAGGTGACAGTCAAGTCTTGAAGCTTAGTGCTGAAGATTGACTATGTAAGAAATCTAGAGGCATGCTATGGAATACTAATCGAGATCCTGATTAGAAGTACCATTCGTCTAAACGATGTGCATCTAGACTACATTGTGTTAGAATCTGAAGTATCCGATGATAGACAAAGTTCCGGTGATGAATATGCCTGCATAATGGATCCGTATGATAGTGGTAATGACAGACTGTCGAGCGATGAAGCCGTATTGCATGGAATACAACTAGCTGTAAGCAGACGCCTATGTAGATGCTTCACGTAATATACATCGTAGTTGTCTAAGAAGTCGAAGATCTTGAACATGAGTTCTAGTCACATGTGTAAAACTATGGATGGATCAACGTCAATATGATTATAGAGTCTTCAATGGAATTAATTGATTTACAGATTACTGCATGAATGGTGAAGCAAATGCTAGTTGTCTATGAAGTTCTAATAATCTAAGACGAGATCATAGAAGTTAGTCATGCTATGAGCTAGGTTGAGATACCTAATTCTACAAGCTGAGTCTATGTAGCGTATGTAGATTTGTTGAACAACTCTAGTTATATGTCACTGTGTTCTAGAGATAGTCTTAGAACTAGACGGTATTAACCGTTAATAAGGTAGAATTCTCAAGGCAATCATGCTAGCTAGATCGCATGGCAGCTATGCAGTCGTGAACAACTGGTCACTGCTAGTCAGATTCTAAGTATTGGAAGCCCAAAGGCATCGTGACGAATGGATCTGATGTAGCTAATTTGAGCTCATCGGCCTTGGTCCTTGGGCTCTCCATGGTCTCCTCGGGTGTACCTGAGTATGCGCAAGGTCCGCGCTTGAAGTAGCATCCATGTCTTACATGCGGAAAGGGAATATTCGGAAAGGAGCAAGTTCACCTTAGGTCCAATGGCGTATGCTCGAGGTCTCAACATGTGGACACTTGGGGCTTGGGGAGTAGTCTGAGTGTACATGGGGATGATCGTAGGATGCTCCGCATCAACTTGTCTTGGACGTGATGCCTATATACATGATCATTGCCTTAAATATCGTCATACCTATGCGTTTTTCTATCAATTGTCAAACAATAATTTGTTTACCCATTGTATTCTTTTTGTTCGAGAGAGAAGTCTCTAGTTAAAACTATGGCCCCCGGGTCTACTTTTATCATATATAAAATCTAAAAATACCTTGCTGCAATTTATTTATCGTTATTTCATTTTGCAATTTATTTTATCTATCTATCATTACGAGATTTGATCCTTGCAAATAATCGACAAGGGGATTTACAACCCCCTTGATCGCGTTGGGTGCAAGTATTTGCTTTTGTGTGTAGGTACGATAACAAGGTTGTGTGTGGTTCTCTTACTGGATTGATAACCATGGTTCTTAACTGAGAAAAATACTTATCTCTACTGTACTGCATCATCCTCTTCTCTTCTAGAAAATTCCAATGTAGCTCACAAGCAGCAGTGTCTTGTGATGCGAGCCGTAGTACCTAACACACTTCGGTTGTTCCATCAGTGGATGTGTATGGTCCCCAACAAAGAAAGTTGCAGTACATCTCTCCTGCTTAAGCCCAACAATCATATGCGCCTTACAATCATGACGGAGCATCATGTTCTTCTGACTTGTTCTTGTTACATCTATTCCAGCGCTAGGCTTCATGCTGGAGTTGCTTTTTTCTGTCGCAATGCTCTCTGAGGTGCTACTCGTTTCCGCTTTATCGGGCTTTTGAGCATGCACACATCCAAAGACCCTCTTGATCATTATTGTATCATGTTTCTTCTGGCGCCTCTTCTGGGTGTACTTTGTAGAAGATACTAGTGGTTGGGGCGTCACCGTGTGGCGCCGCTTATGAGGAAGTTGTGCGCACTTTTTCGTTTAAAAAAAATTTACATGGAGTCCTCGCCTTCGTCTAAAAAAACATCTAAAAAAAATCCTCACCTTCATCTAAAAAAATGTTAAAAAAATATTTGTCACCGTAGTCTACCAGTGAGTGACACTTTGCATAACCCTCCATTTAAAAAATACCAGAGGTCCTCACTTCCATCTAAAAGGAAAAAATACATATAAAAAATAATCCACACCTTCATCTATTTTTTTTTCTAAAAAGTACTCACCGCGGCCAACCAGCTTGCGCCACGTGGGATAGCTGGTTGGCCACTCTTCCCGCGTAGCTTAATGGGTTTAATGTGTGTCCCGAACCCAAACTTGAAGGTATAGTCATTGTAGAATTTTTGGGTATCCTCAATTGTGTCAAACAGCATTTCAACATATGGTGGTAGAGGCCGCGATGAAACATCTCCATCATCTGAATCATCTTGCATCACATCATCAACATGCAGCAAACCCTCTGAATCTTCACCACCACCAATAGAAAAGTTGCTTTCGACATAGCTCTGTTCTCGTTCAGTCCCAGCTTCCTGCAACAAGCCGCATGTCCTTTTTAGAGAGAGAATCATAGAGGTGTTGTGCAAAAATCATTTCCCTCTCCAGCAGGAATCAACAGTTCTTATATTGTTTCCAGAAATTCAGGTAAACAGATACATCAGTTCAGTCAATAGTTTATGTCATGTTTCAGGGGTCATTCTAACAGGCAACTTTTTTCTGCCTGAAATCAGCTGCATTAGTCAAATATTCCACCCCATGTGGTTTTTATCACATATGCACACACAAATCAAATGAACATCAGAGGCATTGTCACATGAGCCATTTATTTCCTTTTTTCATCAAATATGTTGATCGGCATCAAGTAACAAACATGGGAAAATGCAACTAAAAATAAAGGCCATGTTTCAGAGACACACGGAGCAGATTGGAAAGGGGGGATGTGACAACGTTTCCTTATTCTACCCCCCCCCACACACACACACACACAAACAACAACAAAAATTCTAGCTCTGTTTCTGCACATAGGGTTTCAGGTTTTTAGAGAAATGTACTCACCCAGCTCCCCTGATGCGATCTGGTCGAAGGAGCTTCAGGAAATACCACTGGAGGGTTTGTGAACCATGTTGAAGCTCCAGCTCGTGGCGGAAGCCCCGGGCGGCGGTGAAGCCGAGAACAACTGTCGCGGCTGTTCTCGAAACAAGGCTCCTTGATGAGGTTGATTTGCGTCGGATCCACCATCTGCCGCGCGATATGGTGCGCCATGGGCACAAAGGTGATGGATTTACTTGTCCCGCACGCCGCTGATTTTGTTTCTGAAACGGAGCCGTTGTTTCAGGAAGTAATGAGGGGGTCAGGGGGACACGGTTTGTTACACCTGACTGCTGTTAGCGCTCGCATCCAACGGAGCTCGATGCGGCGGATGATTCTAATACATCCGCCAGCCGACGCGTAGCGTGGCATATAAGTAAAAGGAAAACATGGAGTAATTTCTACACATCTTCAGCGACCTAGTAAAGCTAGCGATGTACAAGATGTCCGTTAAACCCTCATCACTAAATCGATCGATCGATTTACCCATACATGTAAAGCAACGGAAAGAAATCCACCACACTAAGTCTCCTCCACACGTACACACCCCGCAGGCACCTCGCACCCCGCCTACCGCTATAGCAGCGATGACCGATCCTTCGATACGCGACCACGTGAAGCCCATGCAAGAACGGGTCGATGACTGACTCACCTCCACGTATAAAGGCTAGCTCGTGACCTCGATGTGCATCGTTGCCGAAACTAGTAGTAGTAAACAACACGCACGTCGCTCCGCCCACCATGCATGCACACTGCACGCATAGCACGTACGACCTGCTGCCTTTTCGGTTTCCATCGGAGGCACTGCGTGCATCCGTCAACCGAGCTGTAGCTGGTGATTAGATACCCATCAGCCGACGAGGTCGACTGACCGGGGTGCGTGGCTGAGATAGACGGGAGTGACCAAGGGGTCGACGCCTTCTGGTCGCCGCAACCATAAAATTAGCCATTTCATCGTTAAGGAGACCCACAAAACAAAGTCACCCTGCCCCATAGCTATTTGCAAAGGAAAAGGTGGATTACGGAGTAAGGTATCAGCCGGGTTCTAGAAAAAAAGGTGGTAACGATTATTTGACTGGCCCGGCCATGCATGTGCGATTGTGCATGCATGCATGTGGCTGCCAAGTCGAGGTGCTGGCCGGGACAGGGGCCAAGCATCGCCTAATGGCTGACATGGATCGATCAAGCCTTGTGGAGACGGCGACGGTGCAGCAGAAAAAAGGCCGATCGATTTCGCCAGATTATCCGGCACGAGGAGACTGATGGTACGTGCATGGGATGGGCGGAACGTCGAGTCGTCGACTGATCTGCACTCCGCGGCCGGCCATGAAGAGGAAGTTGGCGCGGGCGTGAGCTGTGATAAGGAGTCGGCCGGGGTCGTCGTCGTCGGGGGGAGAGACAGCAGACCGCTGATGTGCCTTTGCATCCGACGATCCTGCTGGCAAGCTGCTGCACCTTTGGTTTATCCATTGTACCGGCCCGATCGCTTTTCTGATCGGCTCGCCTTTGGACATGCCCATGTTGGATTGTCGCTCTTTCATTTCTCTCGCTAACACACACAAAAAAAAACATTTTATTTGTTTTCTCGGGGACACTAACCATGCTTTTATCTTTTTCTTTTTTGCAGGTGAACCTTGCTTTTATCTTAACTCGCTAAATGACCATGCATTGCCACGAAATAATAGGTTGGAACTAATGAGAAAAATCAGCTTCACTAGACGGCTACAGAACAAAAATTGTAAACAAAACTTATAGAAATATGACAATTTTTATAGTTAACCAAGCAATGATACAATTAAATTAGCTTTCAGATTTTCCTCAAAAAAGAATCACCTTTCAGATTAGTGACATATAGATAAAATAGCTGAGTTACTTAAAAAGATACGTCGGATCTCCTTGTTACTAAAATTAATGAGCTTTGCTCCCGACCTTGTTGTGGGAATTTTGGTTGTACTAAAGCCGCCGCTGTAGCCAGTCGTGTTCGTGTGTGATGAACGGTTCCTGGTCCTTCTAAAGGCTCCCCTTTAATTGACGTTGCCATGCCGTTCGTAGTAGGTGTATATGCCAGCGAGATCGAACTTTACGAGAGATAATGGATCATGTGCTTCAAGGATACACAGATCAAAGGAGCAACGGTGCCCTGCTGGTCCAGGGTTGTTGCGTGTTCTCTTCAATCTCGTCCCAGATTATGTAAAAGTTGTGCTAAACCCGAGGTTCAGCAGATGTTGCTGTCAGTGTATTGGATTTCTTGGTGGCTTCGGATCTAATTATTACTTCTATTCATTTCATTTTTAGAGTGAATTTTACTAGTTTCACAGCCTAATTCCTACATAGCTACAACCTGCTACCTATTTTTTTCTAACCATACAACCATGCCACATAATCAAGTCATCATACAAGACATTTTTTTCCCCTGCATTACTCTATGCATGCAATATTACCACATCATCAATTCATGCATGTTCATTTTTATATATTTTTTTGCATTAGGGTTCATCATGACAACTGAGGCTCACCAGTCAGAACACTCATAAAAAATACAAAAGAGTAAAATATGGGTGAGCGACAATTCCATCTTGAAGGCGTATTTTTGTGTCAGTGCACCCTTTCATTGCTAGCATATGGCATGTTGGTGTTGTGGATAGGTTTGGAGAGGCTGCTGTGGGGCATTTCAATGTGAATGGCCTTGGGTTTTTATTTTCTTTTATATAAACTGCTGGAATTTAGTCTATATTGGGCAGCCCAATAACTATTTCAGAAATTCCTAATAAATCCTAGAGGCCCACTTAGCCCATTTGTGCAAGGCAAGGGATACTACTAAAGTTTAGTCCCACATTGCTAGTCTAGTGGGAGTTGGACCTCCTTATAAGGGAGGCTCTTTCTCTACTTGTACGAGCATGAGAACAAGAGGGACATCCACGCGCGCTCCTCCTCCGCCGCCCGCCTCGTCACGACGCGCCGCGTCGCGCCGCGCCGCGCCGCGTGTTGCGGGAATGAGCCGAGCCGATGTCTAATGGACAGTTAATATGAACGGCGCACCCTTCGTGTGCCGCCTGTTCACTTCGCCTCCCTCCCGACGCGACTTCTCGCCTCCTACTCTTGCGCCTATAAAAGGGAGGTCGCTCCTCTCAGAGAGACGCACCAGAATCTCTTCCTCCTCTCGCCACAAGTTCCTGAGCACTGCGCTGCTGTTGTCTTCCTCATCCCGGCTTGCGGCGTGCACCGCGAAGTCGGGACGAGGCCTCCGGAACCGCACCTTTTGAGTCCTGACGGGAGAAGGGTGATAAGGTTTTGGGGGCGCGCTGCTGCGACTCTCGCTTCTTCATCACGGACGATCCGGTCGCCGACAGCGACTTCTTCCCCGGCGTCGACAACCTCCTCGGCGACATGGCTGGCGGCGACACCGACCCCAAGCCCAGTCTGCTCTGCTGCTGCTGTCCCGTATGTCTTCTTCTTTCATCACATGTTCATCACATGTCCCGCCACGATTATCTCTACTAGTACTTGTCCTACATATGTTAGATTCTACTTCATATATGCAACTAGTTCTACCGTCGCTATAAATATGTTTGCCTACGGTACATATATCTGAAGCTATTTACCTTCTCTCCGATGTAACGCATGACTTGCTTTATCTCTATTGTTTTAGTCATGTTATATCTACTATTTCTGTTAATAAAATCATTTGGTAAATTGCTAATATTTCCAACAATCCAAAAACCTTATTATAGGCAATTTACCTCGAATGGTTTTGCTGCTTCCATGAGACCTCCTATGTTTGAGGGTATCCACTATAAGAGGTGGGCGTGAGAGCAGTCTTATGGTTTCAAACCATGAGTTGCTATGACGCCACGCTTGGGAAACTGAAGGAGAGCTTGATGCTCAACAAGCACAAGCTTTTCAGAAAATGAATACTGTTTAAGGCTGCTCTCTTGAGTGTTCTTGGAGAGAACATAGTTGATGCTTATCGTCAATTGATAATGGAAAAGATATGTGGGATGCACTCGAGGCCAAGTTTGGGGTCTCGGATGTTGGTAATCGAGCTGTACATCATGGAGCAATTCTATGATTACAGGATGGACCAAGAGCGCTCCGTGGTTGAGCAGGCTCACGAGATCTGATCATTTGCTAGAGAACTTGAGCACTTGGTTATGCGCTACGGACAAGTTTGTTGCGGGGTATCATCACTAAGCTTCCTTCTTCATGGAGGAACTTTGCTACCTTCTTGAAGCATAAGAGGCAGGAGTTTTCCGTCCGGATCTCATTGGCACTCTTGATGTGGAAGAAAAGGCGAGAGCAAAGGACACACGTGCTCGAGGTATTGAGGAGGATCTAGTGCCAATGTGGTGAGCAGAACTTCCAGCCCCACAAGTTCAAGAACAAGGGCAAGTTTGATGGTAAAGCAAAGTTTGATGGGAAGAACAAGGCTGTGCAACACACGAACTTCAAGAAGAAGAATGGCAAGAAGAAAGGTGCTTGTCATGTGTGTGGAGATCCTGATCATTGGGCTCCTAGTTGCCCCAATCGCTATGACAAGCGTAATCCTGGGAAAGGCGGCAAGACCGCTAATGTTGTCATCGGGGACATTGACATGAAGGATGTTGGGTATGGTATATTTCCCACTATTCTTTCAGTATGTCATTCTCCTGATTGGTTAATTGACACAGGTGCTAATGTGCATGTATGCGGTGATATTTCCATGTTTTCGTCTTATCAGACCGCAGGGACTTCAACCGTGCTGATGGGCAACGGTTCAAGTGCTTCTGTTCGTGGTGTTGGCACGGTCGATCTGAAGTTTACTTCGGGGAAGATCGTGCGGCTGAAGAACGTGCATTATGTCCCCTCCGTCAATAAAAATCTTGTTAGCGGATCTCTTCTGTGTAGAGATGGCTACAAGCTTGTCTTTGAGTCGAATAAATTTGTAATATCCAAGTATGGAACCTTTGTTGGTAAAGGCTATGAGTCAGGAGGCCTGTTTCGTTTATCCTTATCAGACGTTTGCAATAAAGTTGTTAATCATATTTGCAACAATAGTGAATCAAATGTGTGGCATTCACGACTTTGTCATGTTAACTTTGGTTGCATGTCGCGACTAGCAAAGTTGAACTTAATCCCTAGTTTTACCACCGTTAAGGGATCTAAGTGTCAAGTGTGTGTGCAAGCTAAGCAACCTCGTAAATCTCACGTGACTGCGGAGACGAGAAATCTTGCACCACTAGAACTTATACATTCAGATCTATGTGAAATGAATGGTGTTTTGACAAAAGGTGGAAAGAAATATTTCATGACGTTAATTGATGACTCCACTAGATACTGCTGTGTGTATCTTCTGAAATCTAAGGATGAGGCTTTGAACTTTTTCAAGATCTACAAAGCTGAAGTGGAAAACCAACTTGATCGAAAAATCAAGAGGCTTAGGTCCGACCGTGGTGGAGAGTATTTTTCCAATGAATTTGATGCTTTTTGTGCGGAACATGGTATAATCCATGAGAGGACGCCACCCTACTCACCTCAGTCAAATGGGGTGGCCGAAAGAAAGAACCGTACTCTAACTGATTTGGTTAACGCCATGTTAGACACATCGGGTCTCTCCAAGGCATGGTGGGGGGAGGCGATATTGACAGCATGTCATGTCCTAAATCGAGTTCCCACAAAGAACAAAGAGATAACTCCATTCGAGGAATGGGAGAAGAAAAGGTTAAAACTCTCTTATCTGCGAACATGGGGTTGTTTGGCGAAAGTCAATATTCCAATTCCAAAGAAGCGGAAACTTGGACCAAAGACTGTGGATTGTGTTTTCTTGGGATATGCTTTTCATAGCATTGGCTATAGATTCTTGGTTATAAAATCTGAGGTACCTGACATGCATGTCGGTATGATCATGGAGTCGAATGATGCGACTTTCTTTGAAGATATCTTTCCCATGAAGGATATGGCTACCTCATCTAATCAGGAGATGCCTAGTTCATCGAATCAGGAACCAGTTACAATTACTGAACCTGCCATTTCGATGGAACAATTTGAAAGTCCTGTGGAGGAAAACAATGAAGTTCCTACTAGGAGCAAGAGACAGAGGACTGCAAAGTCCTTTGGTGATGATTTTCTTGTGTATCTCATAGATGATACTCCCGGTTCTATTTCAGAGGCCTATGCGTGCGAAGATCTTGACTCTTGGAAGGAAGCGGTTAAATGGCGAGATGGATTCCATCTTGGCGAATGAAACTTGGGAGATAATCGATCGTCCATATGGGTGCAAGCCTATAGGATGCAAATGGGTATTCAAGAAGAATCTTAGGCCCGATGGTACTATCGAAAAGTACAAGGCTCGGCTCGTGGCTAAGGGTTATACCCAAAAGGAAGGTGAAGACTTCTTTGATACTTACTCACTGTGGCTCGATTGACCACTATTCGAAGTTCTACTTTCACTAGCTGCCTCACATGGTCTTCTCGTTCATCAAATGGATGTTAAGACTGCTTTCCTAAATGGAGAGTTGGATGAGGAAATTTACATGGAACAACCAGATGGGTTTGTAATAGATGGTCAGGAAGGGAAAGTGTGCAAGTTCTTTGAAGTCTCTGTATGGATGAAGCAAGCACCCAAACAGATGGCATGAGAAGTTGAAAGAACTTTAACAGCCGCAGCTTTGTTGTGAACGGTTGACAAATGTGTGTACTATCGCCATGGTGGGGGCGAGGAGTTATGCTTTGTTTGTATGTTGATGACATACTGATTTTGGAACAAATCTGAATGTTATTAAGGAGGTCAAGGATTTCCTATCTCGCTGTTTTGAGATGAAGGATTTAGGAGTGGCTGATGTCATTCTGAACATCAAGTTGTTGAGAGATGATGATGGTGGGATTACATTGCTTCAATCTCACTATGTGGAAAAGATCTTGAGTCGCTTTGGCTATAGTGACCGCAAGCCCTCTCCAACACCATATGATGCTAGCGTCTTTGCTTGAAAGAATCTAAGAATTGCTAGAGATCAATTGAAGTATTCTCGATTATTGGCTCGCTTATGTACTTAGCTGCTACAAGACTCGACATCTCTTTTGCTGTTAGCAAGCTGAGCAGTTTGTCTCAAAACCGGAGATGTGCATTGAAAGCTCTAGAAAGAGTTTTGCGTTATTTGAAAGGCATGCAAATTATGGAATTCACTACACGGGCACCCAAAGGTGCTTGAAGGGTATAGTGACTCAAACTGGATCTCGATCTTGATGAGATAAAGGCCACGAGCGGATATGTGTTCACTCATGGAGGTGGCGCTGTTTCTTGAAGTCTTGCAAGAGACCATCTTAACGAGGTCAACTATGGAAGCAGAACTCACAGCACTAGATACAGCTACGGTCGAAGCAGATTGGCTTCGCCGGCTCTTGAATGACTTGCGGTTGTTGAGAAACTGTGCGGGTATCCTTATGAACTGTGACAATCAAAGCTGTGATCACGAAAGTGAACAGCTCTAAGGATAACATGAAGTCATCAAGACACGTTCAGAGAAGGTTAAAGTCTGTCAGAAAAATGAAAAACTCCGGAGTTATTGCATTGGATTATATCCAAGCGTCTAAAAATCTGGCAGATCCTTTTACTAAGGGTTTATCACGTAATGTGATAGATAATGCATCGAGGAGATGGGTATGAGACCCACAATATGAGTTGTTCACAGTGGTAACCTATTCTTTGTGATCGGAGATCCCGTGAATTAGATGTGGAAGACAAGCTGTTGGTGTTGAGAGGAGAGTATCCTTACTATTCACAATACCACTCCATGAAGATGCAATACTCTCCTAAACTGCATGGCAGGTTGATGTATATCTTAATGTGTTCTAAGTGGCTTATTTAGCGAGATGTTATCTGCGAACATCTTTTGAAGAACACACCTATATGAGTCTGATTGTCAAACGTCGCAATCTATGAGAGTGGGGTTCTCTCTAGTAAACTCATGAAAGGTCACGGAGTATGGCGCATAAGCTCCACCCTGGGAAGACCCACGGTAGCCACGTGATCGGTCAAGGCTCTATGTGAAGCTAGATTCGCAGAAAACTTGCAGTTCAAGGCCCATCCTTTGTTCAAGTTGCTTACTAGTGTAGCATAGAGTTCTAGGTGGAAGTTCAACTTAACAGTCTCCTCTGCAGATCGGTATATAAAACAGTGTTTTGGAACCAAAGGCAAATTTCGTGTGCCTCACGGGATGCGGTGGGGATTGCTGGAATTTAGTCTATATTGGGCAGCCCAATAACTATTTCAGAAATTCCTAATAAATCCTAGAGGCCCACTTAGCCCATTTGTGCAAGGCAAGGGATACTACTAAAGTTTAGTCCCACATTGCTAGTCTAGTGGGAGTTGGACCTCCTTATAAGGGAGGCTCTTTCTCTACTTGTGCGAGCATGAGAACAAGAGGGACATCCACGCGCTCCTCCTCCGCCGCCCGCCTCGCCACGCCACGCCACGCCTCGTCACGGCCCGCGCGCTGCGTCGCGCGCCATGAGTTGAGGAATGAGCCGAGCCGATGTCTAATTTTTGCCACGCACTACGAGTACACGAAAGGTCACGTCGCTCCTCTCAGAGAGACGCACCAGAATCTCTTCCTCCTCTCGCCACAAGTTCCTGAGCACTGCGCTGCTGTTGTCTTCCTCATCCCGGCTTGCGGCGTGCACCATGAGTCGGGACGATGAGGCCTCCGGAACCGCACCTTTTGAGTCTGTCACGGGAGAAGGGTGATAAGGTTTTGGGGGCGCTGCGCGACCTCGGCTTCTTCATCACGGACGATCCGGTCGCCGACGACGACTTCTTCCCTGACGTCGACAACCTCCTCGACGACATGGCTGGCGACGACACCGACCCCAAGCCCAGTGCTGCTGCTGCTGCTGTCCCGTATGTCTTCTTCTTTCTGTCACATGTTCTGTCACATGTCCTGCCACAGTTATCTCTACTAGTACTTGTCCTACATATGTTAGATTCTACTTCATATATGCAACTAGTTCTACCGTCTGCTATAAATATGTTTGCCTACGGTACATATATGCAGAAGCTATTTACCTTCTCTCTGACAGAACGCATGACTTGCTTTATCTCTATTGTTTTAGTCATGTTATATCTACTATTTCTGTTAATAAAATCATTTGGTAAATTGCTAATATTTCCAACAATCCAAAAACCTTATTATAGGCAATTTACCTCGAATGGTTTTGCTGCTTCCATGAGACCTCCTATGTTTGAGGGTATCCACTATAAGAGGTGGCGCGTGAGAGCAGTCTTATGGTTTCAAACCATGAGTTGCTATGACGCCACGCTTGGGAAACTGAAGGAGAGCTTGATGCTCAACAAGCACAAGCTTTTGAGAAAATGAATACTGTTTAAGGCTGCTCTCTTGAGTGTTCTTGGAGAGAACATAGTTGATGCTTATCGTCAATTGATAATGGAAAAGATATGTGGGATGCACTCGAGGCCAAGTTTGGGGTCTCGGATGTCGCATCGAGCTGTACATCATGGAGCAATTCTATGATTACGGGATGGTCAAGAGCGCTCCGTGGTTGAGCAGGCTCACGAGATCTGATCATTTGCTAGAGAACTTGAGCACTTTGGGTTATGCGCTACGGACAAGTTTGTTGCGGGGTATCATCACTAAGCTTCCTTCTTCATGGAGGAACTTTGCTACCTTCTTGAAGCATAAGAGGCAGGAGTTTTCCGTCCGGATCTCATTGGCACTCTTGATGTGGAAGAAAAGCGAGAGCAAAGGACACACGTGCTCGAGGTATTGAGGAGGATCTAGTGCCAATGTGGTGCAAGCGAACTTCCAGCCCCACAAGTTCAAGAACAAGGGCAAGTTTGATGGTAAAGCAAAGTTTGATGGGAAGAACAAGGCTGTGCAACACACGAACTTCAAGAAGAAGAATGGCAAGAAGAAAGGTGCTTGTCATGTGTGTGGAGATCCCTGATCATTGGGCTCCTAGTTGCCCCAATCGCTATGACAAGCGTAATCACAGGAAAGGCGGCAAGACCGCTAATGTTGTCATCGGGGACATTGACATGAAGGATGTTGGGTATGGTATATTTCCACTATTCTTTCAGTATGTCATTCTCTGATTGGTTAATTGACACGGTGCTAATGTGCATGTATGCGGTGATATTTCCATGTTTTCGTCTTATCGGATCATAGGGACTTCAACCGTGCTGATGGGCAACGGTTCAAGTGCTTCGTTCGTGGTGTTGGCACGGTCGATCTGAAGTTTACTTCGGGAAGATCGTCTTGGTGAAGAACGTGCATTATGTCCCCTCCGTCAATAAAAATCTTGTTAGCGGATCTCTTCTGTGTAGAGATGGCTACAAGCTTGTCTTTGAGTCGAATAAATTTGTAATATCCAAGTATGGAACCTTTGTTGGTAAAGGCTATGAGTCAGGAGGCCTGTTTCGTTTATCCTTATCAGACGTTTGCAATAAAGTTGTTAATCATATTTGCAACAATAGTGAATCAAATGTGTGGCATTCACGACTTTGTCATGTTAACTTTGGTTGCATGTCGCGACTAGCAAAGTTGAACTTAATCCCTAGTTTTACCACCGTTAAGGGATCTAAGTGTCAAGTGTGTGTGCAAGCTAAGCAACCTCGTAAATCTCACGTGACTGCGGAGACGAGAAATCTTGCACCACTAGAACTTATACATTCAGATCTATGTGAAATGAATGGTGTTTTGACAAAAGGTGGAAAGAAATATTTCATGACGTTAATTGATGACTCCACTAGATACTGCTGTGTGTATCTTCGAAATCTAAGGATGAGGCTTTGAACTTTTCAAGATCTACAAAGCTGAAGTGGAAAACCAACTTGATCGAAAAATCAAGAGGCTTAGGTCCGACCGTGGTGGAAGTATTTTCCAATGAATTTGATGCTTTTTGCGGAACATGGTATAATCCATGAGAGGACGCCACCCTACTCACCTCGGTCAAATGGGGTGGCGAAAGAAAGAACCGTACTCTAACTCGATTTGGTTAACGCCATGTTAGACACATCGGGTCTCTCAAGGCATGGTGGGGGAGGCGATATTGACAACATGTCATGTCCTAAATCGAGTTCCCACAAAGAACAAAGAGATAACTCCATTCGAGGAATGGGAGAAGAAAAGGTTAAAACTCTCTTATCTGCGAACATGGGGTTGTTTGGCGAAAGTCAATATTCCAATTCCAAAGAAGCGGAAACTTGGACCAAAGGCGTGGATTGTGTTTTCTTGGGATATGCTTTTCATAGCATTGGCTATAGATTCTTGGTTATAAAATCTGAGGTACCTGACATGCATGTCGGTATGATCATGGAGTCGAATGATGCGACTTTCTTTGAAGATATCTTTCCCATGAAGGATATGGCTACCTCATCTAATCGGGAGATGCCTAGTTCATCGAATCGGGAACCGATTACAATTCTTGAACCTGCCATTTCGATGGAACAATTTGAAAGTCTGTGGAGGAAAACAATGAAGTTCCTACTAGGAGCAAGAGCAGAGGACTGCAAAGTCCTTTGGTGATGATTTTCTTGTGTATCTCATAGATGATACTCCAGTTCTATTTCGAGAGGCCTATGCGTCAAGATGCCGACTCTTGGAAGGAAGCGGTTAAATGGCGAGATGGATTCCATCTTGGCGAATGAAACTTGGGAGATAACTGATCGTCCATATGGGTGCAAGCCTATAGGATGCAAATGGGTATTCAAGAAGAATCTTAGGCCTGATGGTACTATCGAAAAGTACAAGGCTCGGCTCGTGGCTAAGGGTTATACCCAAAAGGAAGGTGAAGACTTCTTTGATACTTACTCACCTGTGGCTCGACTGACCACTATTCGAGTTCTACTTTCACTAGCTGCCTCACATGGTCTTCTCGTTCATCAAATGGATGTTAAGACTGCTTTCCTAAATGGAGAGTTGGATGAGGAAATTTACATGGAACAACCAGATGGGTTTGTAATAGATGGTCAGGAAGGGAAAGTGTGCAAGTTGCTGAAGTCTCTGTATGGACTGAAGCAAGCACCCAAACAGTGGCATGAGAAGTTCGAAAGAACTTTAACAGCCGCAGGCTTTGTTGTGAACGAAGCTGACAAATGTGTGTACTATCGCCATGGTGGGGGCGAGGGAGTTATGCTTTGTTTGTATGTTGATGACATACTGATTTTCGGAACAAATCTGAATGTTATTAAGGAGGTCAAGGATTTCCTATCTCGCTGTTTTGAGATGAAGGATTTAGGAGTGGCTGATGTCATTCTGAACATCAAGTTGTTGAGAGATGATGATGGTGGGATTACATTGCTTCAATCTCACTATGTGGAAAAGATCTTGAGTCGCTTTGGCTATAGTGACTGCAAGCCCTCTCCAACACCATATGATGCTAGCGTTGCTTGAAAGAATCTAAGAATTGCTAGAGATCAATTGAAGTATTCTCAGATTATTGGCTCGCTTATGTACTTAGTGCTACAAGACGACATCTCTTTTCTGTTAGCAAGCTGAGCGGTTTGTCTCAAAACCAGGAGATGTGCATTGAAAGCTCTAGAAAGAGTTTTGCGTTATTTGAAAACCTTGCAAATTATGGAATTCACTACACGGGCACCCAAAGGTGCTTGAAGGGTATAGTGACTCAAACTGGATCTCGATCTTGATGAGATAAAGGCCACGAGCGGATATGTGTTCACTCATGGAGGTGGCGCTGTTTCTTGAAGTCTTGCAAGCAGACCATCTTAACGAGGTCAACTATGGAAGCAGAACTCACAGCACTAGATACAGCTACGGTCGAAGCAGATTGGCTTCCCGGCTCTTGAATGACTTGCGGTTGTTGAGAAACCTGCACGGGTATCCTTATGAACTGTGACAATCAAAGCTGTGATCACGAAAGTGAACAGCTCTAAGGATAACATGAAGTCATCAAGACACGTTCGAGAGAAGGTTAAAGTCTGTCGGAAAAATGAAAAACTCCGGAGTTATTGCATTGGATTATATCCAAGCGTCTAAAAATCTGGCAGATCCTTTTACTAAGGGTTTATCACGTAATGTGATAGATAATGCATCGAGGAGATGGGTATGAGACCCACAATATGAGTTGTTCACAGTGGTAACCTATTCTTTGTGATCGGAGATCCCGTGAATTAGATGTGGAAGACAAGCTGTTGGTCAACTGAGAGGAGAGTATCCTTACTATTCACAATACCACTCCATGAAGATGCAATACTCTCCTAAACTGCATGGCAGGTTGATGTATATCTTAATGTGTTCTAAGTGGCTTATTTAGCAGAGATGTTATCTGCAGAACATCTTTTGAAGAACACACCTATATGAGTCTGATTGTCAAACGTCGCAATCTATGAGAGTGGGGTTCTCTCTAGTAAACTCATGAAAGGTCACGGAGTATGACGCATAAGCTCCACCCGCGGGGAAGACCCACGGTAGCCACGTATCGGTCAAGGCTCTATGTGAAGCTAGATTCGCAGAAAACTTGCGTTCAAGGCCAGATCCACTGTTCAAGTTGCTTACTAGTGTAGCATAGAGTTCTAGGTGGAAGTTCAACTTAACAGTCTCCACTGCAGATCGGTATATAAAACAGTGTTTTGGAACCAAAGGCAAATTTCTGTGTGCCTCTGGGATCTGGTGGGGGATTGCTGGAATTTAGTCTATATTGGGCAGCCCAATAACTATTTCAGAAATTCCTAATAAATCCTAGAGGCCCACTTAGCCCATTTGTGCAAGGCAAGGGATACTACTAAAGTTTAGTCCCACATTGCTAGTCTAGTGGGAGTTGGACCTCCTTATAAGGGAGGCTCTTTCTCTACTTGTACGAGCATGAGAACAAGAGGGACATCCACGCGCGCTCCTCCTCCGCCGCCCGCCTCGCCACGCCACGCCACGCCTCGTCACGGCCAGCGCGCGCGCGCGTCGCGCCATGAGGTTGCGAGAATGAGCCGAGCCGATGTCTAATTTTGCCACGCACTACTGAGTACACGAAAGGTCACGTCGCTCCTCTCGAGAGACGCACAGAATCTCTTCCTCCTCTCGCCACAAGTTCTCGAGCACTTGCGCTGCTGTTGTCTTCCTCATCCCGGCTTGCGGCGTGCACCATGAGTCGGGACAGTGGGCCTCGGAACCGCACCTTTTGAGTCTGTCAGACGGAGAAGGGTGATAAGGTTTTGGGGGCGCTCTGCGCGACTCTCGCTTCTTCATCACGGACGATCCGATGCGCCGACGACTACTTCCCCGACGCGACTTCTCCCCGACGTCGACAACCTCCTCGGCGACATGGCTGGCGACGACACCGACCCCAAGCCCAGTGGTGCTGCTGCTGCTGTCCCGTATGTCTTCTTCTTTCTGTCACATGTCCTGCCACAGTTATCTCTACTAGTACTTGTCCTACATATGTTAGATTCTACTTCATATATGCAACTAGTTCTACCGTCTGCTATAGATATGTTTGCCTACGGTACATATATGCAGAAGCTATTTACCTTCTCTCTGACAGAACGCATGACTTGCTTTATCTCTATTGTTTTAGTCATGTTATATCTACTATTTCTGTTAATAAAATCATTTGGTAAATTGCTAATATTTCCAACATAAACTGATTTGTTCGGCATTAATATTGGAACTGATTTGTTCTTTAATAATTGATTTTTCCTTTTTGAGTTGTTAGCAAAATGCAGAGAGCTCACTGCCACATAACAACCGATATGCAAAGAACAATTACTCAAGAGAGATACCATAAGAAAATCTTTGACTTGCAAGGCAGGAAAAATTCCGCGCCTTGTGCATATGCAAAAACATATAATTATTCGGTGCCAGTAACACCCGCCCACCACTAGATCCACCATTGGTTATCCCTTTTCAAGGGACGGCCTACCACGATTGGGGCTTTTGGAGTGTTATGCCCTTAGTGCATTTCTAACTGAACCCCTAAAAGTTAAAGGAGTATATATAGTCCACTAAAATTTCGCCGGACCTAGCCGATCCCTTAAAGTTAGCGGAGTAAAAATAATTATGTGTAAGTTTAATCAAATTTTAACCGAAAGATGATGCATTCAAACATAACTTCAACATAGAAAGTCCTCGCAACCGAACATTAAACATACATTTAATGTAAACCTAAACTATACTAGAAATTTAACTAAATTCGGCCGAAGTGGAGGTCGAGCCAGTCCTTCCTGTGAGGCCACCCTCGGTGCGAGCTGGGTCTGGGCCGGTGTCGTCGTCCTCGTCGTTCGGGAAGACTCTCCGCCACTCCTCGGCGTCAATCTCCTCATCGCCACCCTCCTCGCCTTCCTCGTTTCCGCCCTCGTCGTCGGAGATGACGATAACTTCACCGTCATTGACGGCGAATATCGCCCGCTTCGCCTCCACAAGCTCCGGGTATTGCTGGCGAAGGTCATCCAGGTAGCCCTCGGCGGCGACCTCCGCCTCGAGGCGCTCCGTCGCCTCACGGTTCTCTCGTACCATCCAAGTGCTCACCACCTCGGGCTCTGGCGGGACAAGGTGGACCGGAGCCGTCCCAAAGGGGAAGTTGAGCCTCGCCCCGCGGCCGTGGGACCGGACCTGCCTCCGGTGGTACTCCATGGTCGTGAGCTCGGCTGTGTGGAACGACCTGACCCACATCCGCTTATGTGTCTCGTGGTCGGTGATTTCCGCCACCCACACCCCCCACGACCGCTGCAGGACACCAAGGTAGGTCCTCGTTGGTGTCTGCGGCAGATGGAGATCCAGGAAGTCCTCGAATTGGAGGAGGGGCGCAGCGGCGGCTCGAGGAAGCGGCTGCGGACGACGACCTGCGGGCTTGGCGGCGCGGATCCGCGCTGCGGATTGGTGAAGGGGACCGGCAGACATTGGGAGGAGAGGGGCCGGCGGATCGGGGCGGGGGACGCGTCGGTGGCGGGGTGATGGGGGGAGAGCAGGCAGAGGAGAGGAAGAGAGAGGGGGAGGTTTTTACTCTACCGCCGCGAGCCAGAGTAAATATAAGGAGATGAATAGGGATGGAGTAAAAATTTTACTCCACTAACCGTTATAAGGGCTCGGCTAGGTGCGACTTAAAGGAGAAAAATCTCAAATTTACTCCCTTACGGCTGGATAAGGAATCGGTTAGAAATGCCCCTACGAGAGCAGTTTTCCCTCACAAAACAAAAAACTTACAAGTGCACCAACATGTTGGATAACCATGGTGGCATGCATGCAGCAGTGCTAGAAAATTAAAAGCTACGGATGTCAAGGTTTCTAAAGTTCAACTCTATGTATATCCGAAACGATCGAGCCTGGGGGGCCGAATGTTTTTCAGCTTTGACATAAGGGTCATACTAAACACGCCCCGCACAGCGCGTAATAGAACGATACGATTAAAGTTGCAACCTCACTAGTTAGTTGCTGTATCGAGAGAATCCAAATGGGGTATTCAGAAAGGAGGTTCATCTATCCGATCCATGGACCACAAATGCAATGGCCAATCCTTACCCACACGCAGGACGACCATGCCTAGCAGTAGCAGCTAGTCACCCACCCAGCCTCCCGAACGTTCAAATTGCTGCTCATCATCAAGCACACACGGCTTCAATCGTAAGGCCAGTCGGCCACCGCGCATAAACCAAACCACGCGTGCACTAAACCAAAGTAAATTTCCAGCATAGCGCGAACACTCTGGCATGGAGTCGGCTGGATACCCTTCGATTTGCTTCAAAAGAAGAACAAGAAATATGTTAAGAAAAGTACAGAAAGGTGGTCTCGGGTGCTGATTTAGTTGCACCGTTCCTCTGTTCGTGCACGCACGCACGATCGCACGACGCGGCGCCTCAACGGACCACGTACCGACGTACGCGCGGGAAATTTCGAGGAATTTCATCGCATGTAGTGGATCGAACTGTAGACGACGTGCACGCGATCTTGCAGATATTAAAATGTTTGGATTCAGGCACATCCTCTTTCAGGCAAAGCTAATTAACAGTGTGCATTGCTGATGCAGAATCAAAACGCGGCCGGATGACACCGGCAGGGGGCAAAGACTTTGGCCGCCGAATTGCGTCAGCGCTAGCCTAGCTTTTGCGAAAATGAGCGAGACTGCACTACCACCGTTCGTCGCTCTTTTTCTCGACGGATATGGAAAATAAAGTGATCGATCGATAGATGTCTATCCAAAGCATTTTTAGATGATGATGATGATTAGTAGGTGTAAGCATGCATGCATTTTTTTTTAGGTGTAAGCATGCATGCATGTATACAAGCTTGGCATCACCAGCCATATATATAAGCCCATATCTACACGGATGACGCCGCTGGGAGGCCCACTTTGATTGGGAAATGTAATTTGTCGATCTCCATGTCGAGAGATTTCACCATCATTTGATGATGATAAGCTGACTCGGATGGCACGCACGTACGTCCCAATTTGACCGATGCAGGTTAAAAGATCAAATCTGCTAATGGTCGTGTGTGCTAATTTGATCTGCCGACAAGGATGGCTGATTTGCTCGGAAAGAGGGCTCGAGAAACTTAGGGGATAAGTTTTGCGTACCCAGAACTCTCCTGGTCGATGTAACCGTGGGTGGCTGGGTGCTCTCGCTGGGTGATCTGCCTTTTTTCTACATGGTACATGCTAATTATGTTTTTTTTTCCTTTCTGTCTTGTTCTACATGACAGGATCAACACCAGATATCCATTGGGAAGAAAGACTTGCACCTCCCCAGCTACAAGTGTGTTTTGCGCACATGACACTTTTCAGATTTTTACCACGGTTCGAGATTTTTCCTTTAGGATATTTAGAAATGGCAACCAAAAACCCAACACTAGCTGAAGCACAATGTAGTAATACTAAAAGCAGATTGTAGACAAACTGCTAATCGTTATCTACATAAACAAAATTGCTAATTGGCTAGCCCCCTTGCAGATATAAAAGGTACTCCAGATAGCATATTCCAAGACCTTCTATGATTAACAAAGTATATCCGATCCTCCAGCTGCTGCCCAGTGCAAATGTGCATGGTCATTTGTTTATGTGTCCAGATTTATTATTTCTAAAAGGTAATGAGTTAATAATCTCTTGATGCAACAACTGAAAGCTGCCTTTGCAACTGATCATGCATTCCGCAGTTTAGATTTAGATTCGTCGATCCGTCATGTCTAGTGAGATGTTTTATTATCGAAGCAGGGCGCCATGGAGAGGCATAATTAAGCCCTATGTTCTTTCCATAATAAATAGGTCACAAAAGCGAATGTTTGCCGACTGCACGAGGTGCCCACGATGGTAGGGCATGCAGAGGTACGTATATTGTGGCTAGGTTCACAGAGCGAATATGCATTGCATCTCTTAGCGCTTAAGCCAGACAGCTCGAGATCGATCAGATAAATCCAACAACAAAAGCACCATTTGGAGACTATTATAAGTGTCAAAACAACGTCCCCTAAAAAAAGTGTCAAAACAACGATGGAGGTTACTATATTCTCCTTTTTTTTTAGGAAATGGCAGTTTGCTGCCTATTCAAAGTTTTTTTTTTTTGCGAAATTACTGCCTATTCAGTAAGAGGATAGAAACATACAAAGAAGCGGTGGGATTGTTGAAATATGATCAATTTAACAGTACAATTAATCTAAAATGACAATAGATAAAACATGATGAACATAACTGACATGATTATTTGAGTAAACATGTGATATGTAAGATAAAAGTAGCATGTCCATGTCGATTCCAAGTAGCATTAATCCAGATATAATCCCTAACAAGAGATAAAACACATACTGTGGGGGAACAGGATGAATTCGCGGTAGCATGGGAACCATGCCGTCCAAGAGGTCAACGGCGCCAGGAATTATTCGTCGTTGGGGAAGAAGTCATGTGCAGCCACGTTAGAGAAGAAGCCAGCACTCGCGTGATACATCTCAAATGTTTCTATAATTTTTGTTATATTCATACTATATCTATATCATTTATACATACTTTTGGCACACATTTATATTATATTTTTTGGACTAAGAGCAACTCTAGCAGAGTCGCTATAAGCGTCTGATCGGCATAAAAACTACCAATATGGCAATTTTGGCCGACAAGGACACTCTAGCAAAGTCATCACCCCGCACGCAAGCGGCATAATTATGGATGCCCCGTTAAATCGAGCCCGAGAGCCTCCATACTTGGCGGCTGTTGGGATACTTGGAGAACACTCTATCCCAGAAATGGTTTGGCATGAGTGATATGCTCCCCTTCTGCTACTGTAACGACCTACCTTTTCAGGTTACAGTCTCCATATTTTTCTATGCCAATCCTGATGGATTCATGTACCTAGGGTAGGGTCATAGGCCTGACCTAAACGTCCTACCCAAGGACACTCTTAGAAGAGGTCATCTTCCAGTCGACCAAAGAGGAATCCACTCGACTGGACTGGAAGGACTCGACCATGGAAGACTCACTCGACCACCAGAAGGTCAGAAGGCACTCTGCAACGCAACGGCTTGCTATTGAATAGACTTAATGATAGTTAAGGCGCTTTATGAGGGCGTTACGAACGCCTGTGCTTAATGTACTTTAACCTCTCCATTATGTGGGCTGGCTGGGGTCCTGGCGCACTCTATATAAGCCACCCCCCTCCACAGATAGAGGGGTTCGCACTCTTGTAATACCTACATTCATAATCCACTCGACCGCCTCAGGGCTCCGAGACGTAGGGCTGTTACTTCTTCCGAGAAGGGCCTGAACTCGTACATCCCTTGTCTTCACAACTACTCCATAGCTAGGACCTTGCCTCTCCTTACCTACCCCCCACTCTACTGTTAGACTTAGAACCACGACAGTTGGCGCCCACCGTGGGGCAGGTGTTTTAGCGATTTGTGGAGGAGTTGCAGTACTTCCGAGTACCTTCATCATGATGACTGCTGGAGTTTTGGTTGAGGGGCGCGAGATCCGTCTCGGTGCTCTCACCTTTGTCACCGACGACTCCGCGTGGCTCCAGGAGGCTCCACTTCACATCGAGGCGCTCCCCGTCCGCGGGGCGACGCACTTTCGCGCGTGTGTTCGCGGCGTTCTGCTGCGACAACCGTCGACCCCGTATCGGTCGACTCTTTTATCGGTCGCCCACCCAGTTTCCCACCAGCGCAAGCGCTCTGGTCGGTCGAGACTCCAGCGGTGGGTGAAGCACGCGGTGGCTCGCCAGACAGCCATCGCCCAGGTCACGGCCATTGAGCCCGACGATTCCCTCTACGGCCTGTTCGATCTGTCGGTGGCTCCGAGAGAGCGCATCCAGTGTGATAGCAGTGATCCGGCGGAGATTCTCATGGTCGACGGCCCTCGCAGTCCTCGGCTGCCGCCCACGGCGGTGGAGCCGCGGAGGAGGAGACCCGTGCAAAGCACGAAGAGTACCAGCCGAGACACTCGACTCTGCAGAGAGAAGAGCCGCCCACAGAACATGGATGCCCCGCATACTCCCATCGCCGGAGAAACCCCGAGGCTCGCGCTTGGAGGAAGCATGTTTGGCCAATGTGGTGGGACGCGCTCGCTGGAGAATCTTCAGCGAGCACTCGACGAGCAGCTGCAACGAATCCCGAAGCGGTCGACGTCGACTCTTCCCACCGACTCGGGTATACCGACGCCAATTCAGAATTTAGCGGTACCAACTCGTATAGCGAGTCTATCCAGCCGCCCGATCGGAAGCGGGAGAGGCTTGCAGCAGAATCGTAGATTTACTCCGAGCAGCAGGAGACCAGAACTCAGCCGTGTCGCGATCGCGCAGCAAAATTCACGGATCGATCCATCGCTGCGAATCTTGTCGATCGACTCACAGCCCAGATCGCCTCCAGCGGCGAAGAAGGGCGCGCAACCGCAAGAGCGATCAGAGACCGATTCGACCGAGATGACAGCGTCGAGTGCCCTTTCCCCTCCGAGGGAAGGGTCATACGCCTCGGCGGCAAGATGATGAGACGTCGATTCGATGCGGGCGAAGAGTTCCAATCGACCCGTGGAACCAGGCTTTGACGCGCGATCCATTATCGTGCAAGGCTTGGTCGACCGAACAGAGCCCATCGAGTGGACCGAGAGATGCACCCACCAGCGATCGAGTGCACATCTCGGTCCGGAATGTTTTAGCAGGCTATCGAGCCGCATAATTCCCCCAATTTCAGGTTGGCAACAGAGTCGCAAGTTCATCGGGGAATCCAAGCACGAAACTTGGCTTGAAGATTACCGAGTGGCTGTTCAGATCGGGGTGGGAATGATGAGGTGGCCATGAAGCATTTGCCCTCATGTTGGAAGGTTACGCGAGCATGGCTGAATCGATTACCTCCTAGCGATATATACACTTGGGAAGATTTGTCCCGAGTGTTCGTCAGACTTTTGAAGGGACTTGCAAGCGACCGGCTGGTTTGTGAGCTGCAAGTTTGTGTGCGAAGACCAATGAAACTCTCCGAGAGTACATTCAGAGGTGGATTACTTTGCACCATACTGTGGAAAATGTGTCCGACCATCAGGCAGTTTGCGCCTTCAAAGATGGCGTCAAAAACAGAGAATTGAGTCTGAAGTTTGGTCGAACCGGGGACATGACCCTGAGTCGAATGATGGAAATCGCTAGCAAATACGCCAACGGCGAGGAAGAAGACCGACTCCGAAGCGGCAAATACAAGCCAAGTCATCGGAGAAGGAAATTCCATCGAAGCAGAACGAAAAGCCGAGCCAGCAGCTCTCGGAGAGGCCCCAGCCGTGACTCGTGGGAAGTTCAAGGGAAGCGAAAGGATCCGGAATCCAAAGAAAGTAAAAGATAAAGAAGGCAATGAGCGTGATGGATATGCCATGCCATATTCACACGAAGAAGGACGAAGAGGGCAACATCATTTACCCAAAGCACACCACTCGCCAAAGTGTCGACTCTGATCCGGCGAAGCCAGGAAAACAGTCTAAGGACAAGGAGAAGGAGCCAGACAAGGCCGGAGACAAAGAGGACAGTGAGGATGAATATCCGCATGTCAACTCCACTCTGATGATCTTCGCGGATGTGGAAAGCAAGAGTCGATTGAAAGTCATCAACCGTGAGGTGAACATGGTTGCCCTAGTAAAGCCAAGTTATGTGAAGTGGTCCCAGACACCCATCACATTCGACCAATCTGATCACCCGACTCACGTTGCCACTCCTGGGCGGCAAGCGTTGGTGGTCGATCCAGTTGTCGAAGGCACTCGACTGACAAAAGTGCTAATGGATGGTGGTAGTGGGCTGAATTTGTTATATGCAGATACTTTGAAAGGGATGGGCATTCGATGTCGATTGAGCACCGACAATATGAATTTCCACGAGTCATACCGGGGAAGAAGGCCAACTCACTCGCCAAATCGCCTCGGGCGTGGTTTTGGTGATTCCAAGCACTTTCGCAAGGAAAAGTTGACCTTTGAGGTTGTGGATTTTGAGTGCATACCACGCCATTTTGGGGAGGCTCGCCACGCACGATTCATGGCTCGACCATGCTACGTGTACCTCAAACTGAAAATGCCGGGGCCCAAAGGGTGATCACCGTCACCGGCGATCGGAAGAAGGCGTAAGAGTGCTTTCGGAAGGGCTCAAGATTGCCGACTTCAAGTGACAGCGGTCGAATTCGGCGAATACAAGCGTAACGCAGATCCGAGTGATTTGTTACGATCCAAGAAGCCAGCCACGAGTCGCATTTCAGTCGTCCGGTGAGACGAAGCAGTCCATATTCACCGACCGATCCCAATGCAGCCCGACCCACATCTCCACGACACTCGACCGAAATAGGAAGAAGCGCTCATCCGGTTCCTCCGTGAGCTGGGACATTTCGCATGGAAGCCGGTGACATGCGGTGTTCGAGGCGGCTGAGCATCGCCACGAGTCGACAAGTCCATAAAACCAGTCAAAGAGCATCTTGGCGGTCCGCCGTCGTAAGAAGAAAAGCTATTGGTGAAGAAGTGGCTCATTGTTGGCAGCGGATTCATCCGAGAGATATATCACTCCGAGTGGCTTGCTAATGTCGTCATGGTTCCCAAGAAGGACAACTCACTCCGCATGTGCATTGATTTTAAGCACATCAATCGGGCCTGCCCGAAGGATCATTTTCCTCTCCCCCGCATAGATCAGATTGTTGACTCGACCGCGGGATGTGAGAGATTGTCTTTTCTAGATGCATATTCTGGGTATCATCAGATCCGTCTGTATGGACCCGATGAAATAAAAACAGCTTTCATCACTCCATTTGGGTGCTTCTGCTATATCACCATGCCATTCGGCCTCAAGAATGCCGGAGCCACATTTATGCGAATGATTCAGAAGTGTCTTCTCACTCAAATCAGTCGGAATGTGGAAGCGTATATGGATGATATCGTCGTTAAGTCGCGAAAAGGTTCCGACCTGCTTGCTGACCTCGCCGAAACGTTTGCCATCCTCAGAAGGTACGATATCAAGCTCAATCCGTCAAAATGCACGTTCGGAGTTCCTGGTGGAAAATTACTCGGTTTTCTCGTTTCCGAACGAGGGATCGACGCTAACCCTGAAAAAATCGGCACTATTCTCCGAATGAAACGCCCTGTGTGAGTGCACGACGTCCAAAAGCTTACTGGATGCTTGGCCGCTTTAAGTCGATTCATCTCACGACTCGGTGAAAAGGCATTACCTCTTTACCGACTGATGAAGAAGGCTGACAAGTTCGAGTGGACTCCGGAAGCTGATGCAGCGTTTGCCGACCTAAAAGCTCTGCTCTCCACCCAGCCGGTGCTTGTTGCTCCAATCAGCAAAGAGCCTCTGTTGCTTTACATTGCAGCCACTGGACAAGTTGTCGGGATTCGTGCTTACGGTCGGCGGGAAGAGGAAGGAAAGGCCTTCAAAGTTCAGCGCCGGTGTATTATTTGTGCAAGTCTTGACTCCATCCAAGCAGAGATATCCTCATTATCGAAGCTTGTGTATGGTATATACATGACCACAAAGAAGGTTGCTCATTATTTCTCGATCATTCTATCACGATCGTCGTGACGCTCCTTTATCGAGATCTTGCATAACGAGACGCAACCGGTCGAGTGGCGAAATGGGCGATTGAACTTCTTCCCTTGATATCAAATTCGAGGCAAAGAAAGCCATTAAGTCCCGTGCTATAGCGGATTTCCTCGCCGAGTGGATTGAACAACAGACAGCCGATGAAGTTCACTCGGAGCATTGGACCATGTTCTTTGATGGCTCCAAGATGCTGAATGGTTACAGTCTTTGGGGTTGTTCTGGTTTCCCCAGAGGAGATAAGCTTAGGTATGTGCTCCAGATTCACTTTGATTCCTCCAACAATGAGGCAGAGTACGAGGCCCTCATATATGGATTGCGCATGGCCATCCCACTCGGCGTCCGTCGCCTGATGGTCTATGGCGACTCAGATCTAGTGGTCAATCAAGTGATGAAGGAGTGGGACGTGAGAAGCCCAGCTATGACTGGATACTACAATGCAGTGAGGAAGCTGGAAAAGAAGTTTGAGGGGTTGGAACTCCATCACATCCCCCGACTGAAAAATCAAGCAGCAGATGATCTGGCAAAGATAGGCTCCAAAAGAGAAGCCATTCCGAGTGGTGTATTTTTGGAGCATATACACACTCCGTCGGTCAAAGAAGATCCCTTCACAGAGGAAGCTCCACAACCCAAGAGTGCCACGGACTCGACTGAGGTTGAGGTCCCGGCAGTGGTCGACTTGGTCATGGAAGTTTTAGTGGTCACTCCCGATTGGACAATTCCATACATCGCGTATATTCTGAGAAAGGAACTCCCAGAAGATGAGGAAGAGGCTCGGCAGATCGTCCGTCGATCCAAAGCCTTTACCGTTATCAATGGGCAGTTTGTATAGAAAGCCCGGCGGAGTCGGACAAAAATGCATAACGCCGGAAGAAGGTCGAGTCATACTCAATGACATCCACTCGGGGACTGTGGTCACCATCGTCCTCTCGGACCATTGTAGCCAAAGCATACCGAGCCGGATTTTCTTGGCCAAGGGCAAATGAGATGGCGAAAGAAATAGTGGACAAGTGCGAAGGATGCGGTTCTACTCCAATATGTCACACAAACCGGCGTCAGCCACGAAGACCATTCCACTCGTCGGCCTTTCGCGGTATGGGGTTGGACATGATCGGTCCCTTGCGAACAGGTCGGGCGGTTTCACGCATGTCTTGGTAGCGATCGACAAGTTCACCAAGTGGATTGAAGCTAAACCAATCAAAAACTTGGCGCCGATCTGCTGTTTCCTTCATCGAGGGGCGGCGTTCAGATATGGGGTCCCGCAGTATTATTACGGACAATGGGTCGAATTTTGACTCGGAAGAATTCAAGGATTTCGCAGCGCCCAAGGCACACGAGTCGACTACGCTTGATCGCCCATCCACGATCGAATGGGCAGGCGAGCGAGCCAGCGGATTAATCCTCAAAGGTGCGAAGCCCGGTCGATGCGAGATCTCAAGCATGCGGCTGGAGCTTGGGTTGTGAACTCCCTTGATGCTTTGGGGTTTGCGAACCACGCCTAATCGGTCGACCGGAAGAACCCCTTCTTCTGGTCTATGGAGCGAAGCAGTCCTTCCGGTGATCTCCTTCACAATGCTCCTCGAATTGAACTATACAATGAAGCGAAGCTGAGCAAGCGCGTCAAGATGCAATCGACCTCCTAGAAGAGGAAAGGAGATGGCTCGATCCGCTTCGACCATCTACCAGCAAGACTTGCGTCGCCTTTACGCCGAAATGTGAGAGGTCGAGCTTTCCGGAAGGGATCTAGTCCTTCGAGTGGATCAGCGAAACAACATAAGCTGGCCCCCTCTGGGAAGGGCCCTTCATCATCACAAAGGTTCTCCACAATGGGGCATATCGTCTCTATAACGTCGAACACAATATCGAAGAGCCCGAGCTTGAAGCGGATCTGCTCCGCCCGTTTATACTTAAAGTTTTCACTCGGAAGAGTTGTAATAAAATATTCTGTAGTTCATGGGCTTGAAATAATAGTGTCATAGTTCCTTCATAATTTTGTCACTTTTTATTTTTGTCGATAAAATTTCCCCCAGTGGGTGGCTTAATCGCGAATCCGTTTAGCCTAAGTTTGTACAAATCCTACCGAGTGGTAAGCGGACTTCCACTCGGAGGCTTAGCCGTGAATCCGTTTCGCCTAAGTAACCAAGAAATCCTCTTGAGTGGCAAGCCGGACTTCCACTCGGGGCTTAGCTGCAGTCCGATGCTAGCCTAAGATATAAGAAATCCCACCGAGTGGCAAGCCGGACTTCCACTCGGGGCTTAGCTGCAGCCCAGTGCTCGCCTAAGTTATTAAAAATCCTACCGAGTGGTAAGCCGGACTTCCACTTGGAGGCTTAGCTGCAGTCAAGGACTCGCCTAAGTATAATGTGTACCCATAAGGAGGGCGAGGTCTTGGTCATTGCGACCCTCTCCTTGAGCTACACCATAAGTGCAATATGTACCCATAAGGAGGGCGAGGTGCAGGTCATTGCGACCCTCTCCTCCGAGCTACACCATAAGTATGATGTGCGTTACAAGGAAGGCGAGGTGCAGGTCATTGCTACCCTCTCCTCCGAGCTTCGACACAAATACAACGGAAATCCTACCAGTGAAGAGCAAACCTCTCACTCGGGGGCTTAAGCTGCAGCCAGTGCTCGCCTAAGGTATAAGAAATCCTACCGAGTGGAGAGCAAACCTCTCACTCGGGGCTTAGCTGCAGCCAGTGCTCGCCTAAGGTATAAAAAATCCTACCGAGTGAAGAGCAAACCTCTCACTCGGAGGCTTAGCTGCAGCCAGTGCTCGCCTAAGGTATAAGAAATCCTACCGAGTGAAGAGCAAACCTCTCACTCGGGGCTTAGCTGCAGCCAGTGCTGCGCCTAAGGTATAAGAAATCCTACCGAGTGAAGAGCAAACCTCTCACTGGGGCTTAGCTGCAGCCAGTGCTCGCCTAAGGTATAAGAAATCCTACCGAGTGAAGAGCAAACCTCTCACTCGGGGCTTAGTTGCAGCCAGTGCTCGCCTAAGGAATAAGTCGGCGGCGATCGGCATCTCGCTGTTAACCTGCAAAGAGCAATTCAAGCCAAGAGCAATCATATCCAAACATCCAATCCAAATTTAGGTCGATACCTAAAAGAACCGAGAGTGCTCAGGCACTAAGCCTGTTAAGGTTTTATCGGTTACAACTCCACTCGGCATACCGAGGCAAATTTAAAGTCAAGGAAAGTTTTTTACCCCTCCTGTGGAGGGCTGGATGGAGCAACGAACTCGTCAAGGTCAATCCCATCTGCAATCCGTGTAGCAGCAGCGATGAAAGTCTCCATGAAGGACCTGAAGTCGTGTTTCTTGGTGTTGGCCACTCGGAGAGCCACCAGCTTATCTTCTCGGGCATCCTTGCAATGGACTCGCGCCAGACACAGGGCGACGTCTGCGCCACACCGAGCCGAAGACTTCTTCCACTCTTGCACTCGGTCAGGGACGGCGTTTAGTCGAGCCATCAACGACTCGAGGTCATTTTGGAGTGTCTCCCTGGGCCAGAGCGTCGAGTCGATGCGGGACGTAGCAACCTTCAGTCTTGCGAGATAATCCACAGCAGGCAGAACGGGACTCGATCGGAAGATGTTCATGGCAGTTTCATCATTCACCGGAGAATTGACAGGTCAAGGTTCGTCTCGGTGGCTGGTTTCTTCTTCAAAGTTGCGGCGAGAACTCGCAAAGACAAAACCCGAATCAGGAAAATAGTCGAATGGGAACATAACAGTTGGAAGAATTGGTCGAGTGAAGAAGATTACCTTGAGCATAAGGAACAATTTTTAGCAAGACCACCAAGAAGCCTTCCGGTCATTCTTTTTCCGGTCAACTGGTTGATCCTCTCGGTCGAGTAGTCTTGTCGACTTTCATCGATCAACATCCTTGGTGGCAATGGCGAGCAGCCTTGATTGGTGTTGTCTGTCGAGCTTGGTGGTGAAGCTAGCTTTTCATCGTGAGCTTGATCTTCTCGAGACAGCTCAAGCTCCTTCTTCCTCTGGGCCTCCTTCACCTTGCCTGTAAATTACAGCAAAGTCGGGTTTGAAGCAAATGAGAGGAGAAAAGAGTCGTCGAAGTCTCACCAAACATACCTTTGGTCTCCTCCTTTGCCTTCGTCAGGTTCTCCTGCACTAGCTTCAAGTCCAACTCGAGCTGAATATGCTTCTGCTCCAGTTCAGTATAGCGCGCCGCAAGATCGCAGGATTTCTACGAAGAGTCAATCGACAAAATGTCAAAGATGATCCACTTCCGAGTGAATAAAGAAAAATGATGCGTTTCTAAGACTACAGTCGAATGCAAGCATTCGACCGTAGTCTCGGGGACTACACCCAGTGGGTGCACTCAGCGTGCCCCCTCGGTCTTATTCAAACGAGTCGACCGATCGACCATCAAAAAAAAGTCGACCGATCGACCAAAACTTCTTGATCGTAATCAAGCGCGGTGATCGACCACGATCTCGGGACTACACCGGTGGGTGCACTCAGCGTGCCCCACTAGTCTCGTAAACCCATTCGTTTCATTGAGTGATGATCAATATTTACTTATGAAGCCTAAGACCACCGCCAGTGATCGACCTTAGCCTTGGGGACTACACCCGGCGGGTGCACTCAGCGATGCCCCGCTAATCACGGAGTTTTACCAACACACCCGGTGGGTGACTGCTATAATTCGAGAAAGAAAAGTTTTGATAGCATATCCTAACAGAGCAGCGGTGGTCGATCGACTGAACATTGCTCGAATGGCGAGTGGCGTCGAAGCTGCTTGACTCGCATCGAGCGATCTTCACTGCTCCATCATGATCCCTGCTTGACGGATCGCCTCCTTAGCAGCATTGGCCTGGTCCTCCGGGATGTGGTGCGTGGCGAAGATCGAAGGCTGCCGGCACTTTCGGCGAAGTGGGTCGAGCACTCGTCGGCCGCACCGCGAAGGACACGGTATGTCGAGTGCCGACCTCTCCTTCCGTCTAGCGGTCTCGGCGCCGTCACATCTTGGGCTACTTTGCGATAGATGCCTTCCTGCTCCTCCTAGTCTTCAATGGCTCCTCATCCTCATCATAAATCGTCGGGAAGAGTGATAATGTCATTGATTGGAGCTTGAGAAAAGAGTCAAAGTCGAAACTATGAGTCGATCGACTAAGAACAGAATTAAGGATCTGATGCCAGGATTTGAAGTCATGGCGTCCTCCATCTCATGGTCCTCGGCCTTGCACGAGGTTTGAAGTCGCAGCGCTGAAGTTCAAAGAATCGGTCGACCGATTCAAGTATCAACCAGAGATAAAACTTATATAGAACAGGAAGACTTAAGCAATATGTTTACCACGAGATGGTGGGGATGGACACCTTCATTTTTGGCAGAGGCTTGGTTGTCCTCGACGGAGCTACCTTCGACCGCTTGGCGCTTTCTCGGTCGGCACGGAGAAGCGGTCCGAGGCGTTTGGTCGATTGCGAGGCGGTCGCAGCTCCTTACGCGTTCGATCGAAGGGTCGTGCACAAGTTTTGACCGCCTTTCGGTAGCGGTGGTGCAACCTCCTCCTCTTCATCCTCGTCATCATCATCCTCGTCATCATCATCGCCGCCGTCGTCGTCATCTTCGCAGCGTCTGAATCCCACTCTTCTGGCTCTACGCCCTTCTGGCTTCCCCTCCTCGCCGGAGTCTGGCGCCATTGGGCATTGAGTATAGCTCGGTAAGGGCCTGGAAATATCAAAGCGAGTTGATCGACCAAGTCACGTAAACACACTCGACGGATGTACAATGGAAAGCGAGCAAATGTACCTTTTCGAGCGCTGTTGTGATCAAGTGGGGACATCCTCCGGGATCGCGAGGTTGTCCTTGTTCCCGATGATCGCAGCCATCTTTCCACTATGGCATCGTCGACGCCTCGGGTGGGCGCGAGTCTCGTCTTGATGCCTTGATACAGCCACATGCATGGCTTCGGGCTCAAGAGGCTGGATTCGCCTCGAAGAAAAACCTCCAAGAGGTCCATGCCGATCCGCCATCCCGAACCAGCTGCACCACGCGATCCATCAACATCTTCACCTCAGCTCTCTCCTCTGGAACCACCTTGAGGAGGAGGGTCATTCACTCGACTCATGGTGAATGCAGGAAGACCAGCCGATCGTGTCGGCGTCGTCTCGTTCGGCGATAGAACCAGGTCATTGCCAGCCCCTGACCGACTCGGGAAAAGACATAGCTGGGAAGGTGCTTTTGTTCCTCAAGCTGGACCCCTAAGCCACCACACATCTGAACTACTTGGGTCTTCTCGTCACGGGGCTTGCCTTCTTCACGATCGAGAGGCGACATGTGAAGATATACTTGAACAAGCCCGGTCGCGGTCGATAGCCCGGAAGTTTTCGACATAGACACAAACGCAGCAAGATCTGCGATGGGTTTGGAGTAAAATGGTGGAGCTGGGCTCGAAGAAATTCAGAAAACCCGAAGAAAACACTGGCGGCAGCGAAAATCCTCGGTCGACATGGGTGGCGGGAGCACACACTCACCCTCTTCCGGTGAGGCTGCCACTCTTGGCGAGGAAGCCTCATGGCGCCGTGGGGATCAACCCGTCGTCGGCCATATCGAGGAGATCCTTCTCCTTGATGGTCGATGGATCAATCTCCTGGACCCAGCCCTTGACAGCGAGATCTCGACAAGGAACCGCCTTGGTGGTAGATCTCCCCTTCGCCTTCTCGCCGCCGGCGCCTTCTCCGCCGCCGGCGCCTTCTTCGCGCTCCACCGCCGTCTTCTCTTTGCCCATGGCTGCCGGCGGAATCGCAGGAGAGGAAGTAGCAGGAGCGGCAGCGGATTCAGAGGGCGAAGATGAAGAGAGCGAGAGGAGAAAGAGCGAAGTCTTGTGCGAAGCCCCATGAGTCGCATTTATATCATCCTTCCGAGTGGATGACAGGTGGACCGAACAATCTAATCATATCCGAAACAGTTGCCTTCGCGCGATCGTGGCGGAAAAAGTGGCGCGGAGATCGGCGTCCTATTACGTCCCATCCGAAGCGCCATGATCCGTTCCGCAAGCGCTTCCCCAAATTTCAGTATCCGCGAGATCATGAGCGACAGATCGATCTGTCAAGTGCGAGATTTCCTGCGATCCGTCGCTCGGGAATAGCAAAGTAAAAGAAGGTCACTCGACTAAAGAACAAGAATGGATCGAGTCGACTGAAGAAAAGTCGCTTGTCATCAACAGAGAAGATCTTGATCCAAGACAACACTTAGCCAGTATGCAAAAGACAATCGGAAACAATGTCAACTCCTCCTTCACTCAAACCTCAATCCATTCGGGGGCTAATGAAGGATTCATGTACCTAGGGTAGGGTCATAGGCCTGACCTAAACGTCCTACCCAAGGACACTCTTAGAAGAGGTCATCTTCCAGTCGACCAAAGAGGAATCCACTCGACTGGACTAGAAGGACTCGACCATGGAAGACTCACTCGACCATGAAGACTCACTCGACCACCAGAAGGTCAGAAGGCACTGCAGCATAGCGGCTTGCTATTGAATAGACTTAATGATAGTTAAGGCGCTTTATGAGGCGTTACGATGCGCCTGTGCTTAATGTACTTTAACCTCTCCATTATGTGGGCTGGCTGGGGTCCTGGCGCACTCTATATAAGCCACCCCCCTCCACAGATAGAGGGGTTCGCACTCTTGTAATACCTACATTCATAATCCACTCGACCGCCTCAGGGCTCCGAGACGTAGGGCTGTTACTTCTTCCGAGAAGGGCCTGAACTCGTACATCCCTTGTCTTCACAACTACTCCATAGCTAGGACCTTGCCTCTCCTTACCTACCCCCACTCTACTGTCAGACTTAGAACCACGACAAATCCCTCAATCGAATCGCCGTCATACACGGTACGAATGTAATATCATACACAAATGCATTATTTCATTACATCGCATGATCCGGAAAAGCAAATAGTGTTACAAACCACACTAGCCATCGGCTAGCCAAATAGATAGTCTGACATCAGCAAACAAAGTTATCTAATGGAGGAAACGAAAGAAAATCCTAAGCAGTTGATCTTGCAAGGCTCCATCAACACCATGGGGAAGCATGTCGAGTGGAGGTACCAGACCCCACGTACGATCACTCCTCATAATAGTCACCTGCAACATGATACGTTGCAGCCACTTGAGTCAATACATGGAATGTATTGGCAAGATTCCATATGTGTTATAATAGTCATATCTCACCTACATGTATCTTTGGAGTAAGTGGAGTTCAAGGCCTTTTGCAGAAAGCACTAGGTTTTATCCTAACTTTGTATATAGGTGGTCTACTCTATACATAAACACTGGTAACTCCAGCTATCTGTAAGCAATACTTGGGCCAACGACATACTGCTATAGCCCTAGACCAACTCCACTAGTTAACCAATGACGAACCGCCATACCAGGCACCTTGTGGTGGCCGTACTCCCATTGTTCAACCCCATCAAGTTTTAAGTTAAGAAGGTGATGAAATCAAGCTAACGTTCTTGGCAAAGTTGCTCGTAAGTTGTCCATAACAGGGGACACAACTAATCATGATCAGTCTTTATACTCTGCAGAGGTTTGTGTACATTACCTGTGAGACCTAGTCATACCCTTATGCTACTAAACTTTACTTGTGAAGTAGTCTGGTAGAACAAGACGAGACTGTTGGAAAATGGTAGCCCGTACCCACAGACAAACCCATACAACCCAACCACACCTACATCTGTGAGTCTGCAAAGTGAGGTTCCCACAATTTACTTGGTCAAGATAGAGTCCATATTGACTCACGGTTACACATGAAAGCTACTCAACATTGAACTCGTACAATTCCCTTTGAGTCTGGGCGGTAACCCACAAGTAAACTCCTCCTGTGGTAAACCGTAAAAATGGGCCCACAGGAGCCACTAAACCAAGAAATACTGAAGTATCACACAGATGGTTCATTAATTAATTAGTCAACCATATTGTTGTAACATGTCATTGAATGTTGGATCCCAACCTTGTTATAATTTAGCAACTAAGCATCACTACACAATGGTTACAAGGAACAAGGTAATGGACTTAAGTTCTTGCTACTAGGTGTCACGCAATATTATAGCATAAGGCTAAACTCACACTCCTATCATGGCATACTACAATGTACAGTAAAATATTGGGTATTCATGGTCAAAGTGAAACTTCACTTGGTTGTTGTTCTTGTCACTGGTACACTCCTCACAGTCACAAGGGTTGTGCTCCTCGAAATCTAACATTGAAATAAATACGTAACATACATAAGTCAATATTCAGGCAAAAGGTACTTGCTTGAATGGCAAATAAGAAGCAAACACACACGTCCAAGTGCATTTGGTTGAAGTGAATTTCAAAATGATTTGACTTGGTTGATTTGATTTTTGAAATTCAATTTTAAGGTTTGCAATTTTTGACTTAATTGTTTTTAATCCAATTTGGTTTGATTGAGTTTGAGTTCATATTTGAATTTGATTAGGTTGCTCAAGTGGGTTTATGTTGAATTTGATTTGAATTCAATTATGCTTTGATTTGAGTTTCATTTAAAATGAAAATGAAACTTAATTGGTTTGGATTCAGGTTAGACTTAAATTTAAGTTTGAATTAAATTTGAAAGTTCAATTCAAGTTCCAAATGGTTCCACAACGGTTCATGTTTGACTCATAAGTTGTTTGATTTTGTTTCGGTTAATTTGGATTAAGACATTTTGTTATGTCTCTTATTAGGGTTTGAATCTGAATTGAAATTTAGATTTAATTTCTTAATATTTTATTTCTTTAAAATTTTATATTAAAATTTTTATTACTGTTTCTGAAATATGAAACAAAGGGTAAAATATATATTTTTGTTTTATAAATTATTCCAACTACATTTAAATTTGACTACTGTTAACTATCTCAAAAAAATAAAAAAATATTTACATTTGATATATAGTGGGTTTAGTTGAAAATACATTTCACTAGAATTATTCTGCAAAAAGAATCATTTAATTTGCACTTATAAATTTCAAGTCAAACTATATTCAAGTTTGAATTGATTACATTTGAATATGGGTCTTTCTCCCTCACCTTTTCATCCACATCAAGAGTCCCAATGAGATTGACAACAGAAAACTCATTCTCTTGTGTTTTAGAGTAGAATTCCCCCATGAAGGAGGATGCTTGGAAATGATGCCTCTAGCAATAAACTTGTCATGTAACCCACAATATAAATGCTCGAGCTCCTTTGCTGGTGGTTGTATCTAATGAGCCGGCTCGACTACGGAGCGGTCATCATTTATCCTATACTCATGGTATTGTTCGATGACATACTACAACCACTTCCTGTGTTCGAGACCCAAACTTGTCCACGAGCGCGTCCCACATATCCTTTTGATAATAATGGACATGAAGGGATCCATAATCTTGTCACCAAGAACAATGAGAATAGCATGGCTGAAGAGTGTGTTAGTAGCCTGGAAAGGTTGCTCTAGTTTAGGAGTAAGCAGTCCATCTAGCTTGCCTGGAGGCAGTGGGCAAGAAAACACTTCATGTTGGTTACTCAAAGAACTTCCCTCGCACGCCATCTCCTGTAATTACACTTGAATGCATGAGGTTTGAGGGTCACAACAAAATTTATTAGAGAAAATGGCCTACTATCAGGTTTTTACTTGTTAAAAATATGAGCAGTTTACCAATAAGTTAACCCAACATATATAACAATAGAGAAAAGATGAAAAATATAATAGACATAATTATTTGACTAGAGGAAATACTAATCAAAGTAAAGATGTGATCGGATATGTAAGATGAAAGTAACATGTCCATGTCGATTGCAAGTAGCATTAACGCAGATATAATCCCTAACAAAAGAGATAGAAGCACATATGCATGGTGCAGCGAAAGAAGATATGTTCATAGTAGCATGGGGATCCATGTGTCAGAGAGGTCATCGATGTTGAGGAAGAAGTCATGCGCAACCATGTTGGAGAGAAAGCCAGCATTGACGCGAGAGCACTCTCCAAAATCCGATCGCTCCTCTCTCGTACGCGATCACAAGAGATGGGGTTCTGTAGGCCTACTGTCCCACTTAGTTAGCGGTGCACGCCGGGAAGCATTAAGCAGCAAAGCTCTAGAACCAGGAGGCAGATACATATTGATTCGAAGTGACACTCCATCTATGGGACAAGAGCACCTCTTATAGACGAGTGGAAACTGATCCACTAGGGAGAGACATGATGCGCATGCGAGGCGGGGCGAGGTGGGCGGAGGAGGAGAAGCGCATGTGTGTTATCCTCTCAAGCTCTTACTGATGTGTGATACACCCAATCTTATATATTGATCAACATTTCCATTAATGGAGTGGGACAAACTTTCCACACTCTCCTTGTCATGCATGAATGAACCAAGTGGATCTTTAGAATTTATCCTAAGAATTCTTGTAAATCAATAAATGGGCTAGGTCCAATAATTTAAACGGTAATATGTACAAGGACTAGTGCCAAAGCACCCTAGGAATTAAGGTCTATTGCTCTAGCAAGTTGTTCTAAAAGTTTGAACCGATGGATAGAGGCGGAGAATATATTTGAGCGCACATGCCAACGTAAACTCATTACGATATATATCCTCTTTCGCTACATTCTGAGTCAAGAAAAGCGGTTTTATCGAAGGAAATGGAGATAAGCTGCATACACTCCATGACTCCAACATATTCTAACAACCCGAGACCGATTCTTTTCAAGATTATTATTATTATTATTATTATTATTATTATTATTATTATTATTATTACTATTTGATTGCTCTATTTGTTTTGCATTGCATCATGTCATCATGCCATTAAATTTTGCAACTCAAATGAAAACTCTAATAAATAAATTGCATAGATCTTTCATCTATTTAAATTGAGGGAATTCACATGGTGGTTCTCTTTATAACACTTGATCATATCCTCCTAATATTACTAGGGAGCTGAAACAATATTCCATTAATTTGGAATCACCCATGCAATTTAAATCCCATGCCTTTTCTACTTCAAGTTTGGCCTCCAAACTTTCCTCAAGATTCTTTTCCCATTTATCAAGGCTCCTCCAAAATTCTCATAATTTTGGACCCTTCAAAACCTAGTCCTAGTACCTTTAAAAAAAGTAGTCCTAGTTCAAACTCATTTCAATTAAGAAAAGCGTTTTGTGTCAGAGGAAATGGAGATAAGCTACTCCCTCTGTTCACTTTTATAAGGCGATGTAGACATTTTAGATAATGTGCAAAACAGCTCGGTTTCGGTTGTCTGAAACAACTTATAAAAGTGAATGGAGGGAGTAATAATTTGCTAGTGTGCATACACTCCAATATACTTCCTCTGTCTCAAAATATAAGACTTTTTTGGTCTAGATTTGAACCAGAAATCTTGATCAAAAACATCTTTTGAAACAGAGGGAATACATAACAATGTCAAGCCAACCGTTAGATTAAACGCACGCACTTGTCCTCGTAGTTATGATCTGGATAACACCACCAACTCAAGAAAAAGCAAAGTTTACACGCACGACAACCGTGGAAAACCGACCAAACCGATAAGCAAGTCGTATAAATTACAACATCCCAAGGCAAAATCAATTTTCCCACCCAAATGCAATTCCAAAGACAAACCAATACCGCTAGTACGTAGCAAGGGTAAAGTGCAAGCCTTCACTCCTTTTCCACGAGTTGTCCGTGGCAGAGTTGACAAAAATATTCCGATGCATGCACGAAGGATTAGTAGTGGCCACAGATTAGCGCAGCGATCGATAAAGATCGTAAATATCAATTACAAGATAATCCTGGCTTACATAAGGCGTACACTTTTCTGACTCTAGCTAGTCCAACCCCGACGGCTAAAAGGTGCAGAGTATTATCCACTAGGCATTTCCTTGGTGTTTCCTATATGGTCTAAAAAGGAGGGCTAATGCCGGTATAGCCCAGTCAAAATTCGCTTCTGGATTGAACGCTCGTGGTAATTGAAGATTAAGAAGCATGTTGACTGAAAAAGTGAACCTTTGGCATGCGTCTTCCACTGCCATTAGCCACATAAAAAACTTGATGATGCTCCTTGAGTTTTTTTTAAAAAAAGGAGGATGATCCCCGGCCTCTGCACCGAGTGATGCACACATCCATCTTAACTAAATTATTCAACTGAGTTTAACACAAATAAATACATAGATCAACCCAAAGTTATCTTTCTGGCTACCTATGTCGCTACACCTACTAGCTTGATTATGTGCCTTGACCGCACCAACGCACACCATCTTACCCGTTGGCCTCATCAAGCCGCCCTACAGTGAACCAATAACACCAACCGGTCTAGCGGACCCTAAGCACACCGCATGCACACGCTCCAGAATCCGTCGCCGCCATCTTCCACCGTCCCAACTTCAGAAGAGATCCATGCATTGACCTTGCCAAGCCCAACTACCGTCGACACCGCCATGACGCCAGACAACGCCACCACTCGGCGCGTGTCCATCAACACACGTCTGTCGCCGACACCCCGATGCACCACGCCACCAAGACCCGTCGGCGCCGACACGGTAGATGCCACACCGAACAACCTCCTGATCCAGATCAACGCCAGGGCCAACCCAACGGTGTCCACCGCTCAACTATCTCCCAAGATGGCGCCTTGAAGAAAGGAACGACGCCGACAACACTGTCACCTCCCACCGTAGTTAGAGGTTTGGCATGGGTGACAAATGGAGATGGAAGCGGATCGGACGAACTTCTACATGGAGAAAAAACGGCGCTCTCGAGCGTCGCGGCCGACTAGCGCCGGCTAGAAATTTCTCCTAGTCTGAATCCCCACCTTCAGCCCCATCTGCATCGAGGAATGGAAAGTCTTGCGACCCATATCCATACGGTTGAGCACACTGAGCGGGAAGGAGTGAAGAGGTCCGATCTAAATCAGGCACCTCTGTGCAAGCATGACCGTCGAGCAGCCGCAGAGCCAGGTGGATCCGTCGGACGGAACGACCACCCCAGGTTTTTTTGAAATGGAGGCAAAAGCTTTGCCTCCCCCATTAAATAAGAGAGAACAGAGTTTGTTACAAGCCACGGAAATACACGACATGGGGATTACTCTCGTGCGATAAAAGACCCTAATTTCTTAGCTCCGGCGATGACCCAAAGGTTTGCCTTGGTGGAGATGGACGAAAGCAAGATTGGCGGTGAGGCACTCTTATGCTTAAAAACCCTTGCGTTTCACTCGTTCCAAACTGTCCAAGAGACAAGCATGATGATGGAGGCCTTGGCTTGACGATCTGGCGTTCCTTCGACGCAAGTGCTTGCCCACCAATCTTCAACCGTTTCAAAGAAGGGCCATGCGGAAGTATCGAGCCCGAGCATGGGGAATTTCTCAATGACCAGAGACCAAGGCATCGGGTGTAGCGGCACTTGTAGAAGAGATGGGGCCCGCGCTCTTGCACTCTCTTGCAGAGAGGGCAAGCTTCACAATTTGACCATCCTCACTTTGCCAATCTATCCGCCATCCAGATTCTATCTTGAAGAGCTAGCCAAGCAAAAAAATTAACTTTTGGAGGCGCCCAAACCTTCCAAACCATCCTGTCCATGGGCGACAGGACCATCCCTAGGAATTGCGCCCTGTATGCGGAAGTCGTCGAGTACCGCCCATTGCTCGTATGCTTCTAAATGATGTCATCGTCGGTGAGCTCGTCAAGGTGGACCTCATTAAGAAGCATCCAAAGAGTGAAGAACTGCGTGATGTGCTCGGCGGTTACGTTGATGGGGGTTTTAATCTTGAGGATCCACGCGTTGTACTTCAGGGCCTCCCTGACCTTCCAACTTTTTCTCTTAAGGCTTCGAAAATGAGTGGGGCAATGTATTTTGGCGAACGCCCAAGAAGCCAAGGAGAGTCCCAAAAGGGTGTCCTCGCGCCGTTACCAACGGTGATGGTGATTGAGGCATAGAAAAAATTGAGGTCCTCCGCATCACATGGGTTTCCCATCCCCACCCACATCTTGTTGGGATCTTTCCATTCGTACCACGGCCATCGTAACCGCAGAGCCCTCGTAAACTTGGAGGTGTTTAGGACCCCAAGCCCTCCATACGAAAGAGGCCGGCAAACTTTCTCCCAGTTCACCTTGCATTTGGCCCCCGATGTCTTTTCCGAGCCGGACCATTGGAAGGCTCTTTCAAGCTTGTTGACATTGTGGAGGATGGTTGGCGGTATGACCAATAGGGTGGCGGGGTAGACCACTTGGGAAGTGATCACGGACTTGATGAGGGTCGTTCGCCCGATGGTGGTGATGTTTCGGCCATCATACGTTGGCAACTTGCTTGCCACTTTGTCCACGAGGAATTGGAAGTCCACCAATTTCAGCTTCCACACAGAGAGGGGGAGACCCAAGTATCACAAGGGAAAAGACGCCCGCGCCGCCGGCAAGCTTTGAGTTAGGGAATCCAAATCGAGGTGGTTGCAACAAATGGGCACCACCGAGCTCTTTTGGAAATTGGTGCAAAGACCCGTGACATCCCCAAATCCCCTCAAAATGCTAGCAAAGTTGTCAACATCCTGCTTGATCGGTGCCAGGAAGACGGCCGCGTCGTCTGCGTAGAGAGAGGTCCTCATCATGGCCCCTCTTCCCCGGATTTTATGGAGGAGCCCCTTCTTTGTTGCCACATCAAGGATTTTTTTTGAGCGGGTCGATGGCGATGACAAAGAGAAGCGGGGAGATAGGGTCTCCCTGCCGAAGCCCCTTCCCATGCTTTATTGGACAGCCGACAATACCATTCAGGATGATCCTCGAGGATGAAGAGCTAAGGAGGGTCGCGATCCAATCCCTGAATGTACTTGGAAATCCTCGTCGCTGGAGGAGGTCAAGCAAGTACTCCCACTTCACGGAGTCAAGGGCCTTGCGGATGTCGAGCTTGAAGAGGAGGGATGGGGTCTTCCTCTTGTGTAGGCGCCGGGCAAGGTTACGGATATACAAGAAATTGTCGTGAATGCTTCTTGTTTTGATGAAGGTGCTTTGGGCATCAGAGACAAGATTTTTCATGTGTGGGCCTAGTCTCATGGAGAGCACCTTCGCAATAATCTTTGCAATGGCGTGGATGAGGCTGATGGGTCTATAGTCGGCGATCCCCTCCGCCCCTTCCTTCTTGGGCAAAAGCACCATATTTGCGGAGTTGAGTCACTGGAGGTTTGAGGTGTGTAGGCAGTCAAAATGTGTGATCACCCTCATGAGATCAGACTTAATGATGTCACAACACCTCTTAATGAAGAGGCCCGTGAACCCATCCAGCCCCGGCGCCTTGTCACTTGGCATGTCGTTGATCGCATCCAGAACCTCACTCTCGGCGATTGGGGAGCCAAGGTCATGCAAGTCAAGAGGCTCCAAATTTAGCTCATCCCAATTGAAATCTTTATGGCATCGGGGGCCTCTCTTCATGACATTGGAATAATGGTCATGGATTATCTTTTCTTTGGCGTCGTGCTCGGTGACCCAACCATGCACATTTTTAATTCTATGGATATGATTTTTTTTTCCGCCTTGCATTGACTCAGTGATGGAAGAATTTTGTATTAGCATCCCCATCTCTAAGGTTGGCAATTCTAGCACATTGCTTCTTGCGCGATCTTTCGAGTGCCGCCAAGGCGATGACCCTTCTCTTGAGCCTGGTCCGGAGCTCAATTTCCTCGGTGGAGAGGTGCCTATCCTCTTGGGCGATGTCAAGGCGAAATATCATCAAGAGCGCGGCCTGGTGGTGAACTTTAGCCTGGGAGAAAAGACCTCTACTCCATTCAGAGACGCGGAGAGCCGTCTTCTTGAGCTTGAAAAGTATAATGTGCCGGCCAGGGCCACACGCCACACCAAAAAGAGCTCGCCCTGCTGGTGCTGTCCGCGGGAGCAGGCTTCGCCGTCGGCCTCATCCGGCAGCGGCTAGGGCCGGATGAAGGAGTGAAGGGACGAGCCACGCGAGCGTCTTTCAGGACGCGATTTTCGATGATCCCTGAGTTGCCACGAAAATAATATTAAAGCAAATTTGTATCTATAGGTTTAACAATTAGAATTCATGGAGATTATTGTAAGAGTTTTCTCAGTATATATTTTGAAAACAATAAAATTTATAAAGTAGTATGTGATAAAATGATGTATAAAAAGATAAAAAAAATTGAATCAATGCAACGCCATCTTCAACAAAATGTTAGAATTTGCCGTGAATTAAACTTGTGATTGACATACATGACTTGATTCCTTCGGGACAAAAACATGCATAACTTCATAAGGTGACATTGTTTGTACAGATATATTAATGCATAATGATACAACTTATGTGGACATAAATAACTTGTTAATACTACATAATTTTGATTGAACGGTCATGAAAATTCTTAGTGGTTGGAGCTAGCTATTTAGATATTGAAACATAGAAAATGTAGGAAGCCCGCCTTCAGCAGGACCGGCATGTACGAAGAGAATGTATACTCGTTAACATTCCACTTTGAGTGGAGGGATTTTGTCGGTTGAGGTGGCTGAAACGCCAGGTATGTGACTACGTGGCATGCATGCATGAACCTGACGAGTGCCGACAGCATGTATGGTCGTATGATACGCTCATCATATCACATGTATGGTGCTCTGCTGCACGTTGACGGGGTTGGACGATCACCGATCGATCGAGCTAGCTGTGAGCCCACCGGCCGTTGCTGACGGCGTAGGAAGGACAAAATAGGGCGTGGCTGTAAAGGCCGAAAAGGGTAACGCAACATGCATGCAACGATCATCACCGGCAAACAGCGAGCTAGCGATCATATCGATCATCACCGGCGCAGATGCGCGGCACATTGCGCGCCATCAATATACAATCCGGGCAAAGCAGGCTAAGAGACCGAGCTACAAGGTGGTTTATAGCTTGGCCTCGGCACTTTCTTGTCGATGTGCTGCTCCTGCCGCTGCTGGAAAGCTGCTTTCCTAGTCGGCGCAACTTTCACGTACGGTTGGATTTAGAGAATTAGTGTACGAGTACCTAGCTCGACAAGAATGTTTCTAGAGGCTAGGTCGACAAGAATTTACTTAAAACCGATAGTGTAACCCTATAATAAAGCTATAAAGAAATATAAGGTGTACTCCTCCCGTCTGCGAATAAGTGTAATTCTACGTTTTTTCTTAAGTTAAGGTTTTAAAATTTTGGCCGACTTTATAGAAAAGAGTAGTATCATATAGACATCAAATTGGTATATTATGAAAGTACATTTTAAAACGAATCAAGTAGTACTAACTTTGTGCCATAAATGCTAGTGTTTTTTCCTGTAAAGTTAATCAAAATTTCAAAACTTTGACTTATGACAAAAACTAAGAGTACACTTAGTCACGGATGGAGGGAGTATGTTTCTGTATTTGTGCTAATTCGAAATAGGCAATTTAACGACACAAACTGTTTTTTCCTTTTGAGGGAAATAGCAGGCCAGGCTGGACTTCGGTTTGGAGCAAAGGAAAAGGAGAAACATATATACACCTGGTCCCTCAAGTTGTCGCACAATCAAGAGATAATTGCACACATATTTTAATCCCTATCTTCCAAAACCGGATGCAAGCGGTGTCCACGCATATTTGACCACATATTGACAAGTGGCAGTCCAAGTGGCGTTGTTACGCCCCGAGACCGACGCTCCAGAAGACTTCTAGCTATTCCGAGTTTCGCTGTGTGTTTCTTTTGTGCTTGCTCTTTTATTTTTGCATTGCATCATGCCATCATGTCATTTAATTTTTAAAACCTCAATTAAATAAATTGCATAGATCTTTTGATCTATTTAAATCGAGGGAATTCACATGGTGATTCTCTTTAAAACATATCCTCTCGATATTAGGGAGCTATAATAAAATTATTCCATTTATTTGGAATTAACCATAACCCACTTGCAAAATAATCCCAATGCCTTTGTTATCACATCTCTCGACCTCTAACCTTGTCTTTTATTCTTTCATCCTTTTTCCGGATCTCCACAAAAAATCCGAACATTTTTGGACCTTCCTTTTATCAAGTCCTAGTTCAAACCCATTTGAATTAAATTCAAATGAATTTGAATTTATATCTTTCGATCATGCCATTTCTATTTTTCTTGGAACGAGCATATTTTTGCGAGTCCGTGAAAATTATCCCCATGCGCAAATTCTTTCCCGAACCCTCTCTCTCTTTTTTTTCTTCTCTAATGATTTTCTGCTAAGGAAAATAAGAGAAGGGAGAGAGTGCGACCCAACATGCCATCTAGGCCCATCCGCAGCCAAGGCCAAGGCCCATCCATTCCGGCCCAGTCCCTCCTAACCCTACCACGCTCTCTCCTGATCCCCATCTCTCCCCCACGTTCCCGTGCCGCCGCCACACATCGCTGTCAGGGAAAGCGCTCGACCCCGCTCGCCTCCATTCTCCTCGATCTCCTCCTCTGCCTCGTTCCCACACAGCGGCGCCGCTCAGGTGAGGAGCTCCTTGCGCCCGACTCCAGCGCCGCCACCTCTCATCTCTCCCGACCCCTCTCAGCCTCCTGCGCGCTCCCCTGCAGCTCTCGTTCTTGCGTCCGGCCTCATCCCGACCCGCTGTCGTGCCCTCCTCGCCTTGAAGCCCCGTGCCCGGCCCCGTCCATCCTGGCCGCCTCGTCCCTCGGTAGCTCCTCCGTCGCCTGCGGTCGTGCCCCTCCTCTGCCTCGCCAGCCGTCGTCCTCAAGCTCGTTCAGCGGCCCCATGTCTTCTCCTCGTGCCCGCCGCCGTCTTCGTCTGCGCCCAGAGGAGCCCGCAGCCTCCCTGGCCTCGGATCTCGCCGGATCGAGCCGGTCCGCGTCCACCACCACCCTCGCCGTGCTTCGCCTTGCCATGGTTCTGCGAGGCCATCAGCTTCGCCTCGGCCTTGACCCAGGAGGACGAGCAGCGTTGCTGCCTGCTCGATCCACCTTCACGCGCGCCTCGCGCGTTGTCCGCGACCAGCTCCATGCCCGAGCGAGCATGCTCCTGTTCGATGCCCAAGACCGCCCAAGTTGTCGCCTCTGCGCACCATGTAGTGTCACCGTGGGCGCATGCACCCCGGATCGAACCTCGAGCACCAAGTACACCACCGCAAGACCCGGACTCCGAACGCCAAGTACAACTACGAGCCCGAAGACCTCGGATGCTTCAAGTTCCTCTACCACCTGTGTACAACTACCGTCGACATGAACATCTACGAAAACGTGTACAACTACCGTCGCCGTGTACAACGACTTCCACTACACCGTGAACGACTACTTCCTCTACGAAACGAGTACCACTACTTCCACTATGAACTCGATCCGCCCGAAATGCACGCTTCGAAGGTATAACCCCGAGACGACCGCCGTGGACCGAATGCATGTTGTATGAGATGTACGATATGTTTGCACCGTGTCCGAGTTGTTTTTGCGCATTCCTCGTTTGCCATGCCGCCGTCCTGTGGGACACCCGGAATCCGGGATCACCCCACCATACGTGCACGCATCCGCACGCCTCCTTTTGCACCGGTATCTCCGTGAGCTACCGGAACCGATATGTTGCCGTGGCATCATTTTTGGATATGTTGCCGTGGCACCATTTTCGTTTCACCGCCATGGCACCCTTTTCGTTCCGCCATGGCGACCAAATGCTCCTTAACATGCTTATGTCAACATTTTTATAAAAATTGCATATAACTTGCATATGTCATCCGCATCATGATAATAACAATTAAAATGTTTAAAATTGTTGTTTGCTTTAATTGCTAAATGCATATGGGGATTTTCCGGAAGTGTTGTTTGTGTTTCCGGCCTCATTTAAACTTGCCTAAATTATTAGTTTAATTATGCTTCACCTCTTGCCATGCTTAACAATATTTAATATTGATGGGTACATAACCGAGAGTTAACTTAATAATTAAATGTGGTGTTTCGTCAACATGCACCTCGTTGCATATTGAGCTCCACTTAACTTGTAGTATGGTTTGTTGCACTTTGCCATGCCATGCCTCATTAAACCGGACATGCATCATACTTGATTGTGCTTCATGCCATGTTTATGTGATGGTTGTTTACTATGTTGTTTGTTTCTTTCCGGGTTGCTTCTCTCGTTAGCTTCGGTTTTGTTCCGGAGTTGTGAGGATTCGTTCGTCTACGACCGTTTGTCTTCTTCTTGGAATCGTTCTTCTTCCTTGCGGGATTTCATGCAAGATGACCATACCCTCGAAATCACTACTATCTTTGCTATGCTAGTTTGCTCGTTCTTTTGCTATGCCAATGCTACGATGCCTACCATTTGCTTGTCAGCCTCCCAAATTGCCATGTCAAACCTCTAACCCACCATGTCCTAGCAAACCGTTGATTGGCTATGTTACCGCTTTGCTCAGCCCCTCTTATAGCGTTGTTAGTTGCATGTGAAGATGAAGTTTGTTCCTTGTTGGAACATGGAGATGTTGTTCCTTGTTGGAACATGTTTACTTGTTGGGATATCACAATATATCTTATTTAATTAATGCATCTATATACTTGGTAAAGGGTGGAAGGCTCGGCCTTATGCCTAGTGTTTTGTTCCACTCTTGCCGCCCTAGTTTCCGTCATATCAGTGTTATGTTCCCGGATTTTGCGTCCCTTACGCGGTTGGGCTATAATGGGAACCCCTTGACAGTTCGACTTAAGTAAAGCTCCTCCAGCAATGCCCAACATTGGTTTTACCATTTGCACTAACAACCTACCACCTTCCCTTGGGTTCTGCAGACTCAAGGGTCATCTTTATTCTAACCCCGGGCGGTGCTCCTCGAGTGTTGGTCCGAACTGAGCTGCCTGCGGGGCCACCTCGGGGAAACTCGAAGTCTGGTTTTACTCGTAGCTAGTCTCATCTGAGTGTGCCCTGAGAAAGAGATATGTGCAGCTCCTATCGGGATTTGTCGGCACATTCGGGCGGTGTTGCTGGTTTAGTTTTACCCTGTCGAAATGTCTTGTTGTACCGGGATACCGAGTCTGATCGGAGTGTCTCGGGTGGAGGTCTATTCCTCCGTTGACCGTAAGAGCTTGTCATGGGCTAAGTTGGGACACCCCTGCAGGGTTATAAACTTTCGAGAGCCGTGCCCGTGGTTATGGGCAGATGGGAATTTGTTAATGTCCGGTTGTAGATAACTTGACACTTGACTTAAATAAAACGCATCAACCGCGTGTGTAACCGTGATGGTCTCTTCTCGGCGGAGTCCGGGAAGTGAACACGGTGTTGGAGTTAGGTTTGACGTAAGTAGTTTCAGGATCACTTCTTGATCGCTACTAGCTTCACGACCGTGCCTTGCTTCTCTTCTCGCTCTCTTTTGCGATTGTAGCCACCATATATGCTAGTCGCTTGCTGCAGCTCCACCTCATTACTCCATCCTTCCTATAAGCTTAAATAGTCTTGATCTCGCGGGTGTGAGATTGCTGAGTCCTCGTGACTCACAGATACTTCCAAAACCAGTTTGCAGGTGCCGATGAAACCGTGCAGGTGACGCATCCGAGCTCAAGGAGGAGCTCGAAGAAGATCTTGCCCTTTGTGTTGTTTCATTCTAGTTGATCAGTAGTGGAGCCCAGTTGGGGTCGATCGGGGACCTTTGTCGCATTTGGGGTTCTTCTTTTATTTTGGTTCTGTAGTCGGACCTTGATTGTATATGGATGATGTAATGCTTTATTCATGTAATTGTGTGACGTGGCGATTGTAAGCCAACTATGTATCTCTTCCCCTTATGTATTACATGGGTTGTGTGAAGATTACCTCACTTGTGACATTGCTTTCAATGCGGTTATGCCTCTAAGTCGTGCTTCGACACGTGGGAGATATAGCCGCATCGAGGGCGTTTCAAGTTGGTAATCAGAGCCTTCCCCGACCTTAGGAGCCCCACTGCTTGATCGTTTTTAGCGGCCGAGTTGTGTCTAGAAAAATGTTTTGAGTCATTTACGATTATATATATCGGAGAGTTAGGAATTCTTTTTACTCCCTAGTCTCTTCATCGCTCTGGTAAGGCATCCTGACGTAGAGTTTTGACTCTTCTCTTCTCAAATTTCACTAAAATATTTTTTTTAGGATCACGCGGGTATCTTGGAATCGTTCCGATGGTTTTATGATGAGAACATTGTCTTGGTGCCTCTGTCGGGGTTTAGTGGAAGTGTCGGGGAGTTGAGCTCGAGGTGTTGTTATCATAATTTTATCGTTGCAGTTCGAATACCGAGTTTAGTCGCCGACATCGAAAATCTCTTTTATGCAGTTGTTGGTGAGATAACCCGATAACCCGATCTCGAGGTGAGTACGGGAGTATTGCCATGACTCGTATAACGGATGCTTTACGAAGGTTGAGGTAGACGATTTCCGAAGGTTTCTTGGTTATGTTTTGAAGGATGGATACTGCTGGATGTAGGATTTGCTAGTTTTGGGTGAGATATTATGCTTCCTGTATCCCCAACACAGATTGCAAAACCGAAAGTTTCGGAGTTTCATAGGTGGGAATTCAAGTAGCTCTTAGGATATCTTTCCGACGGATGTATGATATGAAATTGGGGTTCACGTCTAGTGGTCCGCCTATTCACGGTTGGTTTCTGATGGTCTCGTTGTGTCTTAAAGAGTCCTTGGCTATGCCGACTGGGACGCTTCAGTATGTCATGTGCCTTTGCCTTGTACATGATGGTGTTGTACGATCGAGCCCGTGTAGGCCCCACCACGAAAACTTTGGACGAAATCTCTATCATATGTTTGTTCCGCTTATTCGCAAGCCAGTCCTTTGTTTTTGTTTTGAGTTGTGGTATTCGAGTTGCTTCAATGTCAAGTGTTGATTCCATACCTTTCCGAAATGGTGTTCTCATACTCCGATGTGAATACCAATCCTTCTCGACAATCGAGATTGTCATGTCAATCCTTTTCAACCGGCGTGTTTCTCTTCAAGTGGATCCGATCACTTCAACATCAGCAAGACCAATTATCATTTCTTCTCAACGGTGTTTGTTTCATCCATCTCTAAGTTGCCTTTGTTTTTTCCCGCCCACCCACCCTTTTTCCTCAAGGACTAAGATTTCATTACCAAGTATCCTTTTATTTTTGTGAAGTTTCTCCTTTCTTTTCCATCAATGTTCTTACCCGGTGGTTCTCAAGAAGATGTTCTACTAGTTCGTCATTCCTCATTCCTTTCTCTTCTCCGGTGGATTCAAGTCAAGTTTTGTTGATCATACCTTTTTTCCTCATTTCAATGTCTTCTCATACCGGTGCACCTCATTATCATTCTACTTCTCGCTATTTGTTATTCCGGAGTGCTCAAGATATCTCGAAGATTCGTGTTTCCACTCTGCATTCGTTCAAGCTCTTAAGAGATTGGTATCTCATTCAAGTCATTTAATTCAACCGGTGCAACATCTCTTTTAAATCTTTTCAACGGTGTTCTTTTGAGTGGGCCCTAACCCACAGGTCTTTTCCCAGGATCTTACGACTCTTCTATTTTCCCGAGCTATCCTAAATTCTTCTCCAAGTTTGACGTAAGAATGAGTTATCATCAGTCAAATGCTTTTCTCCAAGATCTTTCAAATTCTTTTCATAGTTGGCTCAACCTCTTCGATTTTGATTCTTCCGGTGTGCCTCAATAATTCTTGGTGGTGTTTCTCGTTTTCATTCTCATCATTTGAAGACTGAAGAAGAGTTTCTCTTTAATCTTGATCTATTCTCTTCAAGATTCATGGTGCTAGCTTGTTGCCATCCTCTCATAATTGTTTTCGATTGTGAGAATCTTTTTCACCCATCCGGAGCATTTTAGGAGTCTTTTCAGTTTCATTCTCCGGAGCCAATCATCTCAGAATTATTCATTCAAGCTTTCAGCTCTCGTTCTCCAAATCATACCGGTGCATCATTCAAGTATTCTCTAATCAGCTCATGATCTATTCATTCATTTGTATCTAAATACCCTAAAGTATCTTCATTCATTTTGCAATTCTTCCCGGTGATTTGTGCATTTGCTACGTTCAATTTCAATTCTTACGGTGGTTCGTTCAAGAGTTCTCTTTCTTTGTTATCATATCAATTCATTCGTTCTTTCCAAATCCTACCGGTGGTTGTTGAAGACCTTTTTCAAGTTGGCGCTATATCTCTCTTTAATCCTTTCTATGGGAATAAGTAGTATGCCAAATCCGTTGCTTGTCATCAATTTAAATTGGGGAAGGATACGCATAACATAATTCTTATTCTGGTTTCATCCAAGTGATTAATCCTTTCCTTCAGAGTTTGTTCAGGAGGAATAAATTCTTGCCTTCTTGTTGTTCATCTTTCTTCCGGAGTTCTAAGTTTTCCGCATTATCTCGTCGCGAAGCTCCATCTGAATCATCGCAAGGCTTCACCTTGTGTTTTCAACTTCTCTTTCTTTTTATCATCCGTTTATTACCGGAGTGGTGGTTCGTCAAGGATTCTTTTCATTCTTCAATTGTTCATCAAGATTTTTCTCGAAGTTAAGATCCGTCAAGCCATACTTCAAAATAAACATGGTGCTCTACACATGTTTTGTTTTGAGGAGTTCAAGTATTCTTCATCTTGCATTCCAAAGTGTGATTCTGTCTACCTTATCTTCTGAGGTGGTGTTAGGTCATTCTTGATAATTTTCCTTCGCGTTTCATGATTCACAAGTTTTCAAGAGTGACATATTTAAATCCATCGTTTTCTCTTTGTTCAAGAGATCTTTTCAACCGTCAATCTCTTCACTGGAGTTATCTTGGTATAGATTTCACCTAAAGCCTTCCCTAAGGAATGTTGCTATTTGGTGCTTATTAATGACCCAAGTTATCTCTTTTCCATCTTGATGGAACAAGCTTTCATCTCTTCGTTAATCTCAAGCAAGCAATTGTTTCTGTTAGTGGCCGGTTGTCACCTCATAATGTTGAGATGTTTCCATAAGCCCACTACAAACTTATTATTTTCGTTGTTGGTCTTCCAACAACTCTATTCTAACCTTCTTGCAAGGTTGCCTTCCAAATTCAATTGTGGTAGAAGTTGTCATTTTCTTCTCCGTCCCTTTATCCCGACGGTCTAGCTTCTATTCTTTTGTTCCGGAGGCATTGTGATGTTGCTCTTTTCACTCATCATCTCGATTGTGAGGATCGTGTTCTTTCCGTGCTTATCCATTTAACCGAAGTGTTGTGTCATCTCTTCAAGTTCTTTCATCTTATCAAGTCTTGCATCTCTTTTCAACTGGAGTGCTGTCCGAATTTGATCTTCCTTGTTCCTTGTTTATCTCGTTTCAACCAGAGTGGTTTCGAATTCTATCTTGTCCATTAAACTCTTGGTTCATGTCTTTGCAATCTTCAAGTTCTCGTAATGTTCCTTGTTCCTCTTTTCTAACAGATTGTTTGCAATCTCGTTCATCTCTGTTGTACTCTTTCCTTTAAATTGCTCAACCTCTCAAGGTTCATGGTTTCACTCGTGGGTCAAAGAAGCAACTTAGTTTTACCTCTTCTGTTTCTCTCCGGTGCCATCCTAGATCTCGGGACGTGATCCTCTCGTAGTGGTGGAGTGTTGTAACGCCCCGAGACCGACGCTCCAGAAGACTTCTAGCTATTCCGAGTTTCGCCGTGTGTTTCTTTTGTGCTTGCTCTTTTATTTTTGCATTGCATCATGCCATCATGTCATTTCATTTTTAAAACCTCAACTAAATAAATTGCATAGATCTTTTGATCTATTTAAATCGAGGGAATTCACATGGTGATTCTCTTTAAAACATATCCTCTCGATATTAGGGAGCTATAATAAAATTATTCCATTTATTTGGAATTAACCATAACCCACTTGCAAAATAATCCCAATGCCTTTGTTATCACATCTCTCGACCTCTAACCTTGTCTTTTATTCTTTCATCCTTTTTCCGGATCTCCACCAAAAATCCGAACATTTTTGGACCTTCCTTTTATAAAGTACTAGTTCAAACCCATTTGAATTAAATTCAAATGAATTTGAATTTATATCTTTCGATCATGCCATTTCTATTTTTCTTGGAACGAGCATATTTTTGCGAGTCCGGGAAAATTATCCCCATGCGCAAATTCTTTCCCGAACCATCTCTCTCTCTTTTTTTCTTCTCCAATGATTTTCTGCTAAGGAAAATAAGAGAAGGGAGAGAGTGCGACCCAACATGCCATCTAGGCCCATCCGCAGCCAAGGCCAAGGCCCATCCATTCCGGCCCAGTCCCTCCTAACCCTAGCCCCTCACCACGCTCTCTCCTGATCCCCATCTCTCCCCCTCGTTCCCGTGCCGCCGCCACACATCGCTGTCAGGGAAAGCGCTCGACCCCGCTCGCCTCCATTCTCCTCGATCTCCTCCTCTCCCTCGTTCCCACAGCCAAGGCGCTCAGAGAGAGCTCCCTACCGACTCAGCGCCGCCACCTCTCATCTCTCCCGACCCCTCTCAGCCTCCTGCGCGCTCCCCTGCAGCTCCTCCTTCGCCTCGTCCTCGCATCCGGCCTCATCCCGACCCGCCGTCGTGCCCTCCTCGCCTTGAAGTCCCGTGCCCGGCCCCGTCCATCCCGGCCACCTCATCCCTTGGTAGCTCCTCCGTCGCCTGCGATCGTGCCCCTCCTCTGCCTCGCCAGCCGTCGTCCTCAAGCTCGTTCAGCGGCCCCATGTCTTCTCCTCGTGCCCGCCGCCGTCTTCGTCTGCGCCCAGAGGAGCCCGCAGCCTCCCTGGCCTCGGATCTGGCCGGATCGAGCCGGTCCGCGTCCACCACCACCCTCACCGTGCTCCGCCTGCCATGGCCTGCGAGGCCATCAGCTTCGCCTCGGCCTTGACCCAGGAGGACGAGCAGCATTGTTGCCTGCTCGATCCACCTGCATGCGCGCCTCGCGCGTTGACCGCGACCAGCTCCATGCCCGAGCGAGCATGCTCCTGTTCCCGATGCCCAGCACCGCCCAAGTTGTCGCCTCTGCGCACCATGTAGTGTCACCGTGGACGCATGCACCCCCGGATCAGAACCTCGAGCACCAAGTACACCACCAGCAAGACCCGGACTCCGAACGCCAAGTACAACTACAAACCCGAAGACCTCGGATGCTTCAAGTTCCTCTACCACCTGTGTACAACTACCGTCGACATGAACATCTACGAAAACGTGTACAACTACCGTCGCCATGTACAATGACTTCCACTACGCCATGAACGACTACTTCCTCTACGAAACGAGTACCACTACTTCCACTACGAACTCGATCCGCCCGAAATGCACGCTTCAAAGGTATAACCCCGAGACGACCGTCGTGGACCGAATGCATGTTGTATGAGATGTACGATATGTTTGCACCGTGTCCGAGTTGTTTTTGCACATTCCTCGTTTGCCATGCCGCCGTCCTATGGGACACCCGGAATCCGGGATCACCCCACCATCCGTGCACGCATTCGCACGCCTCCTTTTGCACCGGTATCTCCGTGAGCTACCGGAACCGATATGTTGCCGTGGCATCATTTTCGGATATGTTGTCGTGGCACCATTTTCATTTCACCGCCGTGGCACCCTTTTCGTTCCGCCATGGCGACCAAATGCTCCTTAACATGCTTATGTCAACATTTTTATAAAAATTGCATATAACTTGCATATGTCATCCGCATCATGATAATAACAATTAAAATGTTTAAAATTGTTGTTTGCTTTAATTGCTAAATGCATATGGGGATTTTCCGGAAGTGTTGTTTGTGTTTCCGGCCTCATTTAAACTTGCCTAAATTGTTAGTTTAATAATGCTTCACCTCTTGCCATGCTTAACAATTTTTAATATTGGTGGGTACATAACCGAGAGTTAACTTAATAATTAAATGTGGTGTTTCGTCAACATGCACCTCGTTGCATATTGAGCTCCACTTAACTTGTAGTATGGTTTGTTGCACTTTGCCATGCCATGCCTCATTATACCGGACATGCATCATACTTGATTGTGCTTCATGCCATGTTTATATGATGGTTTTTTACTATGTTGTTTGTTTCTTTCCGGGTTGCTTCTCTCGTTAGCTTCGGTTTCGTTCCGGAGTTGTGAGGATTCGTTCGTCTACGACCGTTTGTATTCTTCTTGGAATCGTTCTTCTTCCTTGCGGGATTTCATGCAAGATGACCATACCCTCGAAATCACTACTATCTTTGCTATGCTAGTTTGCTCGCTCTTTTGCTATGCCAATGCTACGATGCCTACCATTTGCTTGTCAGCCTCCCAAATTGCCATGTCAAACCTCTAACCCACCATGTCCTAGCAAACCGTTGATTGGCTATGTTACCGCTTTGCTCAGCCCCTCTTATAGCGTTGTTAGTTGCAGGTGAAGATGAAGTTTGTTCCTTGTTGGAACATGGAGATGTTGTTCCTTGTTGGAACATGTTTACTTGTTGGGATATCACAATATATCTTATTTAATTAATGCATCTATATACTTGGTAAAGGGTGGAAGGCTCGGCCTTATGCCTGGTGTTTTGTTCCACTCTTGCCGCCCTAGTTTCCGTCATATCGGTGTTATGTTCCAGGATTTTGCGTCCCTTACGCGGTTGGGCTATAATGGGAACCCCTTGACAGTTCGCCTTAAGTAAAGCTCCTCCAGCAATGCCCAACATTGGTTTTACCATTTGCACTAACAACCTACCACCTTCCCTTGGGTTCTGCAGACTCAAGGGGTCATCTTTATTCTAACCCCCCCACGGGCGGTGCTCCTCGAGTGTTGGTCCGAATCGAGCTCATGGGGCCACCTCGGGAAACTCGAAGTCTGGTTTTACTCGTAGCTAGTCTCATCTGAGTGTGCCCTGAGAAAGAGATATGTGCAGCTCCTACCCGGATTTGTCGGCACATTCGGGCGGTGTTGCTGGTTTAGTTTTACCCTGTCGAAATGTCTTGTTGTACCGGGATACCGAGTATGATCGGAGTGTCTTGGGTGGAGGTCTATTCCTCCGTTGACCGTGAGAGCTTGTCATGGGCTAAGTTGGGACACCCCTGCAGGGTTATAAACTTTCGAGAGCCGTGCCCGCGGTTATGGGCAGATAGGATTTTGTTAATGTCCGGTTGTAGATAACTTGACACTTGACTTAAATAAAACGCATCAACCGCGTGTGTAACCGTGATGGTCTCTTCTCGGCGGAGTCCGGGAAGTGAACACGGTGTTGGAGTTAGGTTTGACGTAAGTAGTTTCAGGATCACTTCTTGATCCCTACTAGCTTCACGACCGTGCCTTGCTTCTCTTCTCGCTCTCTTTTGCGATTGTAGCCGCCATATACGCTAGTCGCTTGCTGCAGCTCCACCTCATTACTCCATCCTTCCTATAAGCTTAAATAGTCTTGATCTCGCGGGTGTGAGATTGTTGAGTCCTCGTGACTCACAGATACTTCCAAAACCAGTTTGCAGGTGCCGATAACACCGTGCAGGTGACGCATCCGAGCTCAAGGAGGAGCTCGAAGAAGATCTTGCCCTTTGTGTTGTTTTGTTCTAGTTGATCAGTAGTGGAGCCCAGTTGGGGTACATCGGGGACCTTTGTCGCATTTGGGGTTCTTCTTTTATTTTGGTTCCTTGGTCGGACCTTGATTGTATCTGGATGATGTAATGCTTTATTCATGTAATTGTGTGGAGTGGCGATTGTAAGCCAACTATGTATCTCTTTCCCTTATGTATTACATGGGTTGTGTGAAGATTACCTCACTTGCGACATTGCTTTCAATGCGGTTATGCCTCTAAGTCGTGCTTCGACACGTGGGAGATATAGCCGCATCGAGGGCGTTTCAGGCGTGGTATTTGACCTTGTATTACATGTTCCAATCTAAGTCAACTCTTTCTGGTGCATATATTTTCTTCTCTAAACCCTTTTCTCTGCCTCCGGCACCTTGCTCTCTTGGCCACTACCTTGGTGTAGCCTCTCAACCACCCCTGCGACGACCTTGGCTCATCCTCGGCAACGCCGCCTCCTGCTCCCTCAATTTCATGTACGGTTGATGACAACACCGCTACCATTGACACAATGCGAAAGCGTCACCTCCTACGTGGTTATTGTGACACAAGCCAAAAGCATCGCCTCCTTCGGGGTTGTTGCGACTCAACCCACAAGCCTCACCTCCTATGTGGTTGTTGCACTAGTGTTGTGCCTCTGGTTGGTGTTCACCACTGTGCCACTGAACGCTATGGATATTAGCAAGCAAATACAGGGGAGTGGATTGGTAGCACCCGGGATTTGAAAAAATATTGAGAAATTTGAAAAAATCCTGAGATTTTGGGATATCAAACCTGGGTTCGTGATCTACTCTCGTGTGAAATTTCATGAAAGAATATCAGGAAACGAATTTGTACCAAAAAAAAACTTTGTATAGAAAAAAACGGTTTGGATGATTTTTTTTTTGTTCGGTAAGTACTTCCTTCACCACGGATATGTTTCCTGGTATTTTTTTCACGAAATTTCACACGGGAATAGATCAAGAACTCAGGTTTGATATCCACAAATTTCAGATTTTTGTCAATTTTTTGGTATTTTTTACGTTTAATATTTGTATAGGGGTGTGGAGCACCCAGGAGCTCCTGTGTATTTTCCGCCAAGACAGTAGCTACTCAAGTTGTGGACTTGCAAGTGCGAGGTTGTACTACGTCCTTTGTCTCCTCGATGTCGGGCTTGGCAAGATCTGTTACCTTACAACGAGGTAGAGTGTTGATGACTGTGTGTTGCAATACCTTTTACTTTGTGTTTTTGCATAGTAATCATAGGATTTTTCATATTTACTGTATTCACACGTCCTTTCACCTATTTTCACCGGGATCTCAATTAAGCGGGAGAAAACACCTATTTTTGGATGGAAATTTATGCTAACTGACGTCATAAAAACCTTTGATGCGAAGAGACGATCAAGCATGAAGAAAACTAGCTACGCCAAGCTATTCAGAAGAGAAGACTATGGGTGGTACGACCAAAACCGCTCGTACTGTCAATCGTGTCGTACCGCACCACCTCCCACTGGTTGACTCCTTCAACCCCATGTGATCGAATCTCAGATGTGACAAACGGAGAGGCCACAACCATGAAACAGAAGCAAAAAAACTCTCGCCTCCGAAAGGGATTGGGGGGATCGGCAGAAGGGCGCCACCATGGCATTATACCTTGATCAAGGAGACTACAGCATCAACCGTCATCATCATCAACAGCAGCAGCATCACCCACATACTTCTTCATCCATCTAAATGTAATCCAAAACCCTACTATGAACTCATATGTGTGTCGCATTAGTCATTCATCTATCATTAACATGTACACCTCGCTAACGTTTTGTGTCTCCATGTCCGAGGAGTTCCCTAGTTCTCGGGATATGGACGAACCCTAGTGTGTGTATGAACCGAACGCCGAGAATATATTTGATTTGTGGCATATGTTTGTGTTAATTATTTGTCATGATGTTATGTTAACGTCGCCCACACAACATTTAGCCCTTGTGCACTTGAAGGGTGTTACTATCATTGTGAAGCACGGAGTTGAGTTACTGCGCAACAGGAGCTATCTCTCTACTTAGTGCACCATTGATACAAGGAATAACGGGGACCCAAAAGCTTTAAGTTGCACCCAGCTGGAGACCCTTAATCAGTGTTTCCTCGGATGACATGCTGGGGGATTCTGGTGGTGTGCGTGATAAGGTGTTGCGGCAGTATGCATGTATCTTTGTTTGGCTCCGCGTACACACAAAAACATATAACAAGGCTTACGTATCTCAACCAAAAAGTATGATTCCGCATAATTAAGTAACATACATATGTATACTAGTGATGAATCTGGACTCCTTGAGAACGCCTTTAACCCTATTGCGGTTTCCTTCGTTTCCATTGCTCTCCTATTCTTAGTTACTTTCATAGTGCATTTTATCCTAATTCACACACTCTTGCAATATTTGCTCTTTCACACTGCTTTTGTTTTGGACCAAAATAACTTGCAAGCATGTTTAGATGAAGCTCTATGAGGCGCAAAGATCATTTTCTAAGCTCTCCATGGGATCAGTACTCTTACTTCAAAGAGGCTATAGTTGTACCTTATGCATGATACGTCCATTTTGCATCATCCTTTAATATTGATATTTATTGCATTATGGGCTGTTATTACTCATTATGTCACAATACTTATGCCTTTTCTCTCTTATTTTACAAGGTTTACACGAAGAGAGAGAATGCCGGCAGCTGGAATTCTTGGCTGAAAAAGGAGCAAATATTAGAGACCTATTCTGCACAACTCCAAAAGTCCTGAAACTCCACGGCAGTTATTTTTGGAATAAATAAAAAATACTGAGCGAAGAAAATACAAGAGGGGGCCACCCACCGTCCACGAGGGTGGGGGCTGCGCCCTACCCCCTGGGCGCGCCCCCCTGCCTCGTGGGCCCCCTGGCAGGCCTCCAGTGCCCATCTTCTGCTATATGAAGTCTTTTACCCTGGAAAAAATGAAGAGGAAGCTTTCGGGACGAGACACCGCCGCCACGAGGCGGAACCAATCTAGGCTTCCGGCGGAGCTGTTCTGTCAGGGAAACATCCCTCCGGGAGGGGGAAATCATCACCATCGTCATCACCATCGATCCTCTCATCGGGAGGGGGTCAATCTCCATCAACATATTCACCAGCACCATCTCCTCTCAAACCCTAGTTCATCTCTTGTATCCGATCTTTGTCTCAAAGCCTCAGATTGGTACCTGTGGGTTGCTAGTAGTGTTGATTACTCCTTGTAGTTGATGCTAGTTGGTTTATTCAGTGGAAAATCATATGTTCAGATCCTATATGCATATTAATACACCTCTGATTATGAACATGAATATGATTTGTGAGTAGTTACGTTTGTTCCTGAGGACATGGGAGAAGTCTTGCTATAAGTAGTCATGTGAATGTGGTATTTGTTCGATATTTTGATGAGATGTATGTTGTCTTTCCCCTAGTGGTGTTATGTGAACATCGACTACATGACACTTCATCATTGTTTGGTCCAAGAGGAAGGCATTGGGAAGGAATAAGTAGATGATGGGTTCCTAGATGGACAAAAGCTTAAACCCTAGTTTATGAGTTGCTTCGTAAGGGGCTGATTTGGATCCATATGTTTCATGTTAGGGTTAGGTTTACCTTAATTCTTCTTTCGTAGTTGCGGATGCTTGCGAGAATAGTTAATCATAAGTGGGATGCTTGTCCAAGGAAGGGCAACACCCAAGCACTGGTCCACCCATATCAAATTATCAAAGTAACGAACGCGAATCATATGAGCGTGATGAAAACTAGCTTGTCGATAATTCCCACGTGTCCTCGGGAGCGTTTTCCTTCATATAAGAATTTGTCGAGGCTTGTCCTTTGCTACAAAAAGGATTGGGCCACCCTACTGCACCTTATTTACTTTTGTTACTTGTTACCCGTTACGACTTACCTTATCACAAAATTATATGTTACCGATAATTTCAGTGCTTGCAGAGAATACCTTACTGAAAACCGCTTGTCATTTCCTTCTGCTCCTCGTTGGGTTTGACACTCTTACTTATTGAAAGGACTACGATAGATCCCCTACACTTGTGGGTCATCAAGACTCTTTTATGGCGCTGTTGCCGGGGAGTGAAGCGCCTTTGGTAAGTGGAACTTGGTAAGGAAAAAATTTATATAGTGTGCTGAAATTTACTGTCACTTGTTACTATGGAAAGTAACCCTTTGAGGGGTTTGTTCGGGGTATCTTCACCCGACCAAGTGAAACAAAGAGCTGCTCCTCAACCCACTGAACCTACTGAAAATGTTTACTTTGAAATTCCTTCGGGTATGATAGAGAAACTGCTAGCTAATCCTTTTACAGGAGATGGAACATTGCATCCCGATTTGCACCTAATTTATGTGGATGAAGTTTGTGGATTATTTAAGCTTGCAGGTATGCCCGAGGATGCTATCAAGAAGAAGGTCTTCCCTGTATCTTTGAAGGGAAAGGCATTGACATGGTTTAGGCTATGTGATGATATGGGATCATGGAACTATAATCGATTGAAATTGGAATTTCATCAGAAGTTTTATCCTATGCATCTTGTTCATCGTGATCGTAATTATATATATATATATATTTTGGCCTCGCGAAGGAGAAAGCATCGCTCAAGCTTGGGGGAGGCTTAAGTCAATGTTATATTCATGCCCCAATCATGAGCTCTCAAGAGAAATTATTATTCAAAAAATTTATGATCGGCTTTCTCTCAACAATCGCTCCATGCTCGATGCTGCTTGTACTGGCTCTTTCATGATGAAGACTATTGAATTCAAATGGGATTTATTGGAAAGAACTAAATGCAACTCGGAAGATTGGGATCTCGACAAAGGTAAGGAGTCAGGTATAACACCTAAGTTTGATTGTGTTAAATCTTTTATGGATACTGAAGCTTTTCGCGAATTTAGCACTAAATATGAACTTGACTCTGAGATAGTGGCTTCTTTCTGTGAATCATTTGCTACTCATGTTGACCTCCTAAGGAGAAGTGGTTTAAATATAATCCTCCCATTGAAGTAAAAGTAGTTGCACCTATTAAAGTTGAAGAAAAGACTATAACTTATAATGATCCTATTGTTCCTACTACTTATATTAAGAAACCACCTTTCCCTGTTAGGATAAAGGATCATGCTAAAGCTACAACTGTGGTTCATAAGAGTAATACTAGAACACCTACACCACCTGAGCAAATTAAAGTTGAACCTGGTATTGCTATGGTTAAAGATTTCTTGGCTGATAATATTGATGGGCATGTTATTTACTTCTGTGATGAAGCTGATAGAATTGCTAGACCCGATACTAAAAATAAACATAGACCTATTGTAGGCATGCCTGTTATTTCTGTTAAAATAGGAGATCATTGTTATCATGGCTTATGTGATATGGGTGCTAGTGCAAGTGCAATACCTCATTCCTAAATACAAAGAAATTATGCATGATATTGCACCTGCTGAGATAGAAGAAATCGATGTTACAATTAAGCTTGCCAATAGAGATACTATTTCACCAGTTGGGATTGTTAGAGATGTTGAAGTCTTGTGTGGGAAAGTTTAATATCCTACTGATTTTCTTGTTCTTGGCTCCCCACAAGATGACTTTTGTCCCATTATTTTGGTAGACCCTTCTTGAATACTGTTAAAGCTAAGATAGACTGCAAAAAGGATATTGTTACGATTGGTTTAGGGGATATGTCTCATAACTTTAATTTTGCTAAATTTCGTAGACAACCCCATGATAAAGAATTGCCTAGTAAGGATGAAATTATTGGTCTTGCTTCTATTGTTGCGCCTCCTAATGATCCTTTAGAACAATATTTGTTGTACCATGAAAATGATATGTTTATGAATGGAAGAAGGGGGATAGATGAAGTATTCTTTAAACAGGGACCTATTTTGAAACACAACTTGCCTGTTGAAATTCTAGGGGATCCTCCACCACCCAAGGGTGATCCTGTGTCTGAGCTTAAAGCACTACCTGGTACTCTTAAATATGCTTATCTTGATGAAAAGAAGATATATCCTGTTATTCTTAGTGCTAACCTTTCAGAGCGGGAAGAGGAGAAATTTATTGAAAACTCTGAAGAAGCACCGTGTTGCTATTGAATATACTCTTGATGATCTTAAGGGCATTAGTCCCACTCTATGCCAACACAAAATAAAATTGAAGAAAGACGCCAAACCAGTTGTTGATCACCAACGACGGTTAAATCCTAAGATGAAAGAAGTGGTAAGAAAAGAAATACTAAAGCTCCTGGAGGCAGGTATAATTTATCCCGTTGATGATAGTCAGTGGGTAAGTCCTATCCATTGTGTCCCTAAGAAGGGAGGTATTACTGTCGTTCCTAATGATAAAGATGAATTGATCCCGCAAAGAATTATTACAGGTTATAGGATGGTAATTGATTTCTGCAAATTAAATAAAGCTACTAAAAAGGATCATTACCCTTTGCCTTTTATTGATCAAATGCTAGAAAGGTTATCCAAACATACACATTTTTGCTTTCTAGATGGTTACTCTGGTTTCTCTCAAATACCTGTGTCAAAAGAGGATCAAGAAAATACCACTTTTACTTGCCCTTTCGGTACTTTTTCTTATAGGCGTATGCCTTTTGGTTTATGTAATGCACCTGCTACCTTTCAAAGATGCATGATGGCTATATTCTCTAACATTTGTGAAAAGATTGTTGAGGTTTTCATGGATGACTTCTCCGTTTATGGATCTTCTTTTGATGATTGCTTGAGCAACCTTGATGGAGTTTTGCAGAGATGTGAAGAAACTAATCTTGTCTTGAATTGGGAAAAATGCCACTCTATGGTTAATGAAGGCATTGTCTTGGGGCATAAAATTTCTGAAAGAGGTATTGAAGTTGATAAAGCTAAAGTTGATGCTATTGAAAAGATGTCGTGTCCTAAAGACATTAAAGGTATAAGAAGTTTCCTTGGTCATGCCGGTTTTTTAGGAGGTTTATTAAGGACTTCTCTAAAATTTCTAGGCCTCTGACTAATCTCTTACAAAAAGATATTCCTTTTGTCTTCGATGATGATTGTGTAGAAGCATTTGAAATACTTAAGAAAGCTTTGATTTCTACACCTATTGTTCAGTCACCTAATTGGAATTTACCCTTTGAAATTATGTGTGATGCTAGTGATTATGTTGTAGGTGCAGTTCTAGGACAAAGAATTGATAAGAAACTAAATGGTATTCAATATGCTAGTAAAACTCTAAACAGTGCCCACAGAAATTATGCTACTACTGAAAAAGAATTTTTAGCAGTTGTATTTGCTTGTGATACGTTCAGGCCTTATATTGTTGATTCTAAAGTAACTGTTCACACTCATCATGATGCTATTAAATATCTTATGGAAAAGAAATATGCTAAAACCTAGACTTATTAGATGGGTTCTCTTGCTACAAGAATTTGATTTGCATATTATTGATAGAAAGGGAGCTGAGAACCCCGTTGCAGACAACTTGTCTAGGTTATAGAATGTTCTTGATGACCCACTACCTATTGATGATAGCTTCCCTGATGAAAAATTAGCTGTCATAAATGCTTCTCGTACTGCTCCATGGTATACTGATTATGCTAATTACATTCTTGCTAAATTTATACCACCTAGTTTCACGTACCAACAAAAGAAAAAGTTTTTCTATGATTTAAGACATTACTTCCGGGATGACCCACACCTTTATAAAGAAGGAGTAGATGGTGTTATTAGACGTTGTATACCTGAGCATGAACAGGAACAGATCCTACACAAGTGTCATGATAACCCACAAGTATAGGGGATCAATTGTAGCCTCTTTCGATAAGTAAGAGTGTCAAACCCAACGAGGAGCTAAAGGTAGAATAAATATTCCCTCAAGTTCTATCTACGTTCGCTTTACCTAAAACAAGTATGAAACTAGAAGTACTTTGTAGGTGTTGTTGGATAGATTTGCAAGAATATAAAGAGCACGTAAATAAAAACTAGGGGCTGTTTAGATAAAGACGCAATAAAGTTAGTATAGCGAGTGTGGAAAAGTGGTGGTAGGAGTTGTGAAATTGTCCCTAAGCAATTGACTACTTTACTAGACCGATAGCAAGTTCTATGTGGGAGAGGCCACTGCTAGCATGTCATCCCTGACTTGGAATTCTATGCACTTATGGTTGGAACTATTAGCAAGCATCCGCAACTACTAATGTTCATTAAGGTAAAACCCAACCATAGCATTAAGATATATTGGCCACCCTTCAATCCCATATGCATCAATTTCTATGCTAGGTTGAAGCTTCTGTCACTCTTGCCCTCCAATACATAGTCCTATCAACATACAACTAACCCTATGGTGTGATCCACGCGCGCGCTCATATGATGGGCACCGAAGGACAGCAACATAACCACAAGCAAATTAAACCAATCATAGCAATTCATCAATTACCGATAGGACAACAAAAATCTACTCAGACATCATAGGATGGCAACACATCATTGGTAATAATATGAAGCATAAAGCACCATGTTCAAGTAGAGGGTTCAGCGGGTTGCGAGAGAGTGGACCGCTGTAGATGAATGGGGGAAGGTGATGGAGATGTTGGTGAAGATGACGGAGGTGTTGGTGAAGATGACGGAGGTGTTGCTGATGACCCCGGTGGCGTTCCGGCGCCACCGGAAGCGAGGGGGAGAGATCCCCCCTTCTTCTTCTTCTTCCTTGACCTTCTCCCTAGATAGGAGAAGGGTTTCCCCTCTAGTCCATGGTCTCCATGGCGTGGGAGGGGCGAGAGCCCCTCCGAGATTGGATCTGTCTCTCTGTCTCTCTCTGTTTCTGCGTTCCCGATTCTGCCCTTTCACCGTTTCTTATATTCCCGGAGATCCGTAACTCCGATTGGATTGAAACCATCAACACAATTTTTTCCAGATATCAGCTTTCTTGCGTCAAAAGAAGAGCAGCAACCGCCTTACGGGGTGTCCACGAGGGTCAAGGGCGCGCCCACCCCCCGGGGTGCGCCCCCCTGCCTCGTGGGCCCCTCGAGCATTGTCTCGTGTTGATTCTTCTTCCCAAAAATCATAAGTATTCCAAAAATATTCTCCGTGCATTTTTATCCCGTTTGGACTCCGTTTGATATGGGTTATCTGTGAAACAAAAAAACATGTAACAAACAGGAACTGACACTGGGCACTGCATCAATATGTTAGTCCCAAAATAGTATAAAAAGTTGCCAAAAGTATATAAGAAAGTTGTAGAATATTGGCATGGAACAATCAAAAATTATAGATACGACGGAGACGTATCATGTCACTCCGAGGCTTATGGAGGACACCACGCTGAAGATAGAACTGCACATAAGGTATTGCAATCTAGTTTTTATTGGCCTACTCTCTTCAAAGATGCCCATAAGTTTGTCTTGTCTTGTGATGAATGTCAAAGAATTGGTAATATTAGTAGACGTCAAGAAATGCCTAAGAATTATTCACTTGTTATTGAACCATTTGATGTTTGGGGCTTTGATTATATGGGACCGTTTCCTTCCTCTAATGGGTATACACATATTCTAGTTGTTGTTGATTACGTTACTAAGTGGGTAGAAGCTATTCCAACTAGTAGTGCTGATCATAACACCTCTATTAAGATGCTTAAAGAAGTTATTTTTCTGAGGTTTGGAGTCCCTAGATATTTAATGACTAATGGTGGTTCACATTTTATTCATGGTGCCTTTCATAAAATGCGCTAAGTATGATGATAATCATAGAATTGCATCTCCATATCACCTGCAGTCTAGTGGCTAAGTAGAACTGAGTAACAGAGAGCTTAAACTAATTTTGCAAAAGACTGTTAATAGATCTAGAAAGAATTGGTCCAAGAAACTTGATGGTGCATTATGGGCTTATAGAACTGCATATAAAAATCCTATGAGTATGTCTCCATATAAAATGGTTTATGGAAAAGCATGTCACTTACCTCTCGAACTAGAACATAAGGCATATTGGGCCATTAAAGAGCTCAATTATGATTTCAAACTTGCCGGTGAGAAGAGGTTATTTGACATTAGCTCACTTGATGAATGGAGAACTCAAGCCTATGAGAATGCCATATTGTTTAAGGAAAAAGTTAAAAGATGGCATGACAAAAGGATACAAAAGCGTGAGTTTAATGTAGGTGATTATGTGTTGCTTTTCAACTCTCGTTTAAGATTTTTTTGTAGGAAAACTCCTCTCTAAATGGGAAGGTCCTTATGTTATCGAGGAGGTCTACCGTTCTGGTGCCATAAAAATCAACAACTTCGAAGGCACAAATCCAAAGGTGGTGAACAGCCAAAGAATCAAACATTATATCTCAGGTAATCCAATAAATGTTGAAACTAATGTTATTGAAACCGTGACCCCGGAGGAATACATAAGGGACACTTTCCAGGACGTTCTAGACTCCGAAAAGGAATAGGTATATGGTACGGTAAGTAAACCGACTCCAAAACAGTTCTAATAGCAATTTTTCTCCATTTTGGAATATTTAAGAAAATAGGAAAATAAGAAGTAGTTCGGGAAGGACACGAGGCGTCCATGAGGGTGGAGGGCGCGCCCTACCCCCCTGGGCGCGCCCCGCTGCCTCCTGGGCACCTCGTTTGCTCTCCGGACTCCATTTTGTTGCACGATACTTCTTTTAGTCGGTAAAAATTCATTATAAAATCTCCCGAAGCTTTTGACCACCGTACCACGCGAATATCCTCTGTTTTTGTTTCGAGCTGTTTTCTGCCAGAGTTGTCAAGGCTAGGCATCATGTCGTCCCCCTCCTCCAACAATGAGGGCAACGATGCTTGGCTTGTGAAGATAGAGCTGAACAGAGAAGAACCCGTGGAGATCAGCAAGGATGATGGGATCAAGAAGGCCATGGAGGATCAAGCTCTGGCAGCAGAAGACGAAGAGATCCTCCAACCTCATTACAATCTTCTTACCCCAACGGAAATTGAAGCTTTCAAGATGATTGAGTTAGCTCGCATACAAAATAAGTATCTCACACGTGAAAATATTTTGTTGAAGGAGCATATCACCACACTCAAGGGCATTATCCGCAAATTGGAGGATCTCCTACGCTCGATGTGCGACTATACATCATCACCACCATCTTCTTCACCAGCAAAGGAGAACTAAGTATCGGGTATGGGCACTCCCCTTGGCAACTGCCAAGCTTGGGGGAGGTGCCCCGGTATCTTATCACCATCACACTCCTATCTTTACCGTTTTTCTTAGTTTGATCCTTTTGGTAATATCTTGATCTAGTAGAATAAAGTTTTAGAATGATCTAGTTTTGAGTTTTGCTTTATGATCCCTCTATGTAATCGAGTCCGTGAGCTGTATATAATAAAGATTAGTCTTGAGTCAAGGGCTTTGCTATCTTGCTATGATCTTGATGGAATAAAAGAAAATTAAAGAATAAAAAGAAATAAAAGAGATCATATTGATCTTATGGAGAGTAATGACTTCACATATAAAGAGTATGATGAATAAAAGTTGTTGAGAGTTGACAAACATAGTTTTGGTCATCGTTGCAATTAATAGGAAGTAATAAAGAAAGAGAGGTTTTCACATATAAATATACTATCTTGGACATCTTTTATGATTGTGAGCACTCATTAAAATATGACATGCTAAAGAGTTGATGTTGGACAAGGAAGACAACATAATGGGTTATGTTTTCTTATATCCAAAATAAAGTATATTGTCATGGATCATCCAACATGTTGAGCTTGCCTTTCCCCTCATGCTAGCCAAATTCTTTGCACCAAGTAGATATACTACTTGTGCTTCCAAAATATCCTTAAACCTGGTTTTGCCATGAGAGTCCACCATATCTACCTACGGATTGAGTAAGATCCTTCAAGTAAGTTGTCATGTTGCATGCAATAAAAATTGCTATCTAAATATGTATGATTTATTAGTGTGGAGAAAATAAGCTTTATACGATCTTGTGATGTGGAAGCAATAAAAGCGACGGACTGCATAATAAAGGTCCATATCACAAGTGGCAATATAAAGTGACGTTCTTTTGCATTAAGATTTCGTGCATCCACTACAGGAATCAACTACTTTGCCATCAGCCACGGCGGACGGCAAAGGCATGGATGGTGGACGGCAAAGGCCTTTGTCGTCCGCCGCGGACAGCAAAAGTGGATGGCAAAGTACGGGACGGCTAAGACGGCAATAAATGCGTTGTTACTCCGTTAGGTGGTTAACGGCAAGCCTTTGCCGTCGGCCGCTGACGGCAAACTTCGGAAGGCCTTTGCCGTCCGCCGCTGTAGGCAAAGTTGTTTTCTCTTTGTCGTCACCATTGAAACAAACCGACCAAATTGGTGACCTCCCGAAGCACAGATTTACGCCACGTGGCCTCTTTGCCGCCCGCTGCTGATGGCAAAGAGCCCTTTGCCGTCAGTGGCAAACGGCAAAGAGCCTGCATATTGGCTGTTTTTTCCTGTTTTTTTTTAAATCCAGCAATTTTCACAGCAAATATATATGACATATATAGATATATTTCACAGGGCTATTTAACAGCACATAAGTTTCATCGTACATACATATATAGTTCCATCCACTCATACATAGCAAGTTGCACATACACATAGGTTGCAACCATTAGGAAGTTGCACATACATATTACAATGCAAAGTTTCATCAAGATAGCAAGTTCCATCGTAGCAAGCTAGAAGAATACTAGAAGAGAATGAAATAAAAAACAAGCACTCCATCATAGCAAGCTAGCTTCCGAGAAGTGAATAAAATCTGCAAAATGGCAAATAAGAAAGTTAGGAAAAGGTGAATAGAAGAAGAAGACTAGAAGAAGAAGCACGCCATAGTTTGTGAGGTAACTTAGGTGAAATGGATCGTATATGAGCTAACTTAAGTACATGTCATTATTGAGCAAACCTAGTTAACTAAGCATATTATAACTAACTTAGGTCATTTTGGAGGAAACAAAGCTAAGTATAGATCGTTTTAGAGCTAACTTAGGTAAAATGGCTGGTTTTGGAGGTCAGTAAGCTTATTAAGTGATTTTGCAGGAAAAGAAGCTAACAATAGGTCATTAAGGTAAGCATATTGGATGAAATAAAGCTAAGTCTAGGTCTTTATGCATTTGTTAAGCAAAAAACTAGAAAAACTTACCTTGATCATGGAGGTGTGGGAGCGGGCTGGCTCATGCCAGTAGCTGGAGAAGGATCATGTGATGCTTGTGTGGAGTTACGCCGCACCAAAGATCATTTCCAATGTTTCGTTAGCATGATGACACTCAAATGTTAAGACTAGCAAGTAACGTCCATTCAAATTAAACTCACTGTGAGGAGCAATCTCTGGATCAATGGCTATGGAGCCATGGGACCTCCCGCCACTAGATATCATCACCTGCTCTGGATTGTAGGGAATCTGGCTCGGGTTAAACTCCTTCCCTTTCCTCGCCTTCCCCTTGACTTGCTTGTAAGAGGCAGTGTGGGCCATGGCATACAGGTCGTACCCCTCTGGCACCTTATCCGTCTTATTATAACATGCCTGAAAGAGAGAAACAAAGTAAATTAGTAATTAAAGGGCTCGAGCTAGCATGATGAATGAATTGCATTAATCATGAAGCAAACCACATACCCAATTCCGAACTGATATAAGCTGGAGCTACCTTGATGGTGTGGCACACCTTCAATTTGGGCACGTTTGTCCTTGGCCTCAGTCGGCTCCCCTTCCATCTTTCAACACCTGCCATGACAAAGAGTAAACGAAATTAGTACAACATAAAAAAATTCGACATGAATAATAATATGTATATCACTTAAGTGTATCATCATCAAGTACAACATAAAAAATTGAATACGACACTACTAAAAATCTCGTCGGTATCATCAATAAATGCATAATCATCATCATTACTATAATCAATAGCGGGCTCATAGAGTTCGATGGCATCAACATGTGGAAGGCCACCTTTACGTGTCGGTCAAGCATTGAGAGGTCGTCCGCAGAATAACCTCTTCTTGTTCCGGCTCTTCTTGTTCCTCCTCTAGGGTGATGTGGGATTCTTTGTCGCTGTCTACTTCAATGTTTTGGGGTGAAGTATACGGTTCTTGAAACGCTTTTTGGAAAGACGTGTCTATTGGAAGAATTCTCCTTCATATGTGTGCAGGTTAATGTGAGGTTCATAATCCTCTTCCTTTGGGGAGATAGTCTATGCGTGGCGGCACTTCATAAGCGACATCCCAACCTTTGATTTGGATTAGTTTGGCAGGCCGGGTAGATAAAATACTTGGTCGCTTTGTTGAGCCGTAATATAGACATCGGGAACATCTAAATGGGTGCTTTGGTTGATTTCAACTAACCCTATATGTTAATGAGTCCTTCTAGTCTCCTTCGGCTGAAACCAATAACATTTGAAGACTACGACATTCGGTGGGTTTTCACCATAGAATAGAAGTTCATAAATTGCTTCAACTCTCCCATAATACTCAGTACCTCCTTCGCCGATAGCAGATACACAACAATTTGTAGACTTTTGGTCGGCCATAGATAGCTCTTTGCCATAGGTACGAAAATGATACCCGTTGATGTCGTATTTGTCAAATGAACGGACCTTATAGTCAAAACCATTAGCGACTTGTCTCAATTCAGCGTCCATAGACTCTGAATTAGCCTACAAGTTTAATATGAAAGGATTGTTGCATTACGCACAAATTAGCGAATGAAATGAAATTGTCTAATAGAATTTACCGTTTGTTTGAACCAAGAGATGAAACCGGGATAGCCACCTCCTTGCTTTGCGAGAAGCTCATACTCTTCGACAAAATCCTTTTGGATCACCGCTCCATACGAGAATAGGGCGACGTATCGACTGTGTGAAATATCCAGGAATAAGAGCAGTTCAAAGGAAATAGAAGTTGCGAAACAATGTACCGAGAACTTACTCGATGTACGGCCGTACTTCTATCAGGTTGTTGAAGATATACAACGAAATGGTCCGCCATTCTTCGTTATCCAAAGATATTGGATTTGAAACACTGGCTGGTGCGAGATTCTCTTTGAATAGGCTGAGGTTGGACCCACCCTTTTTAGGCTCGTCAGCATTGTACCGAGGCTTCGGATTATGCAAATGACGATTTTTGGTTTCGTAGTGTGTTGTCACGAAGTTTGCCGCCTCCTCAGTGATGAATGCCTCAGCCATAGACGCTTCAATTCTACGTTTATTTTTACATTCTTCTCGAAGCGTCTTCTGCATCCTCTCAGTTGGGTAGCACCAACGATTTTGCACGCCCCCCCCCCCCCAATCTTGCCTCGGTCGGGAGATGCAAAATCAAATGTTGCATTGGATTAAAGAAGCCGGTGGAAAGATCTTCTCTAACTTGCAGATCAACTCTGGCGCCAACTCTTCCATTTCTTCTAGCACGCCAGGCGATAGTTCTTTCGCACAAAGAACACGGAAGAAATAGCTGAGTTCTGCCAGTACTAGCCATTCATCCTCAGGGATGAAGCCACGCAACATCACCGGCATTACCCGCTCAATCCATATGTGCCAATCAAGACTCTTGAGACCAAATATCTTCAATTTATCAAGACTCGCTCCCCTCTTTAGATTCGCTGCATACCCATCGGGGAACATCAACTGCATTTTCACCCACAAGATAATTTCCCTCATAGCTGGCCTTCCAAGATTGAACCATGCCTTTGGCTTCGTCGATTCTGCTTTCCTTCGGTTCTTTCATGTTTTGTAACGGCCTATCACATAGCGCCCGGATCGACTCTAGCCTTAGTATTATCCTTTGACTTCCCATCTATGCGAGCAATGTACCAAAAGTGCCTCGGCGATATTCTTCTCGATGTGCATCATATCGATGTTGTGTGGGCAAAGGAGGTCTTTGAAGTAAGGCAGATCCCATAAGCATGTTTTGTGAGTCCAGCGTGCTCGTAATTATACCCTTGAAGTACCTCGACGCCTGGATCCGCTCGAGGCGTTTAAGCGATCCAGAGTCTGCTGGCTGTCAACGCAGGTGGTGCGTGTTTTTACAACTCTACCTCGATGAAGTTCTTCTTGTCTTTCCTGAACTTATGGCGAGGATCCGAGAACTGTCTATGCATGTCGAAGCAAGAAAACTTGCGACCGGCTTGAAGCCAACGAAACTCAAGAGCTCCCTTGCATGTGGGGCACGGAACCTTCCATGCACACACCAGCCAATGAATAGCGATACGCCGCAAGTCATGCATCAGTACATGTACCGGACACGCATTATGAAGTTTCGTTTGCTATAGGCGTCGTATGTCTTGAACCCATTATCCGGGCTTCTTGCAATTCGTCCTTAAGCGGTGCATGTACACATTCATATTTTCCCGGATAGTTGGGCCTGGAATTATCAACGTCGGGAAAATGTTCTTTCTTTGCATAATCTGTCCGGGCGAGATTGAGTGGAAAGACAAACACAGGCCAACAAGCGTATTAGGTTGCCGTCATACCAAACACTGCTGAACCCATCGATGCTGATGCCGACTCGAGGATGCCTCAGATCTGCCACTTTGTCAGCGTGTAATTCATCAAACTTTTTCCACGCAACACCATCCGATGTGTGTACCATCATCAGATTCCCATCTGCATCTAGTTCGGTTCTTTTGCCTGTTTTGTGCCATGTCATCTGTTTGGCCGTCTCTTCGACCATGAAAAGACATTGAAGTCTTGGTACGATTGGCATATACCGAAGAACACTAACAGGGATTTTGGTCTGTGTCTTCTCACCCATACCGTTGTCTACCACAATATACGGAAGACTTGCAAATGGGACGAGAGTTCAAGTCCGCATAGTCAAGCCTAAATAAGGCACATCCTTTCTCACGTGCATGTATCTTCTCATAGGGCATCTTGATTGCACGGAGGATTTTGTCCGGTGGTACAGGTTTGCGGGCATTACATGGCCTTTGGGTAGAAAGCGTCCAAATATTGTCATAATTGCATCATAGCATTCTCTGCCCAAGTTGAACTGAGCCTTCAAAGCCATTACTTGTGAGATGGCATCCAACTGACAAAGCTCAGTGTGCTCGTGGAGCGGACGTTTTGAAGACTCCAACATTTCATTGAAGGCCTTTGCAGATTCCTCCATCTCCTCGTCCGAATCCCGAGCATCATCATAGTCTTGCACCATGTTTTCCATCCCGGTACCATGCTCGTCGGTGCGACGATGATCCACCTCAGCCCGGTCACGTTGGGCAGACTCACCATGAAATGTCCACACCGTATAATCGGGCATAAAACCATTCTTCTGCAGGTGTTTACCCATTTCAGCCTCTGTCCTCTTTTCCCAATTGCCACATCGGAAACAGGGGCACCAAGTTTTCCTCTGGCCATTTGCAAATGCGGCTTGCACAAACCCCTTGGTTTTTGTGAACCATTCAGCGCTCCATTTGTTCTGACCAGTGTGACCGGTATACATCCACGCACGATCACTCATCTTGACTTTCAGAGCTACTGGACACACAACAATTATATATATAATTCACCATGTATATATTCATCAGTTGATCTACTTTGTCAATTTTATTACGTCCATGCAAGCTACACTCTAATAGGTAATGATAGGTCCTAATCCCACCGGTATGTGTAGATTGGGTTCATTTTCCATGCTATGCTCGGATCCGACGCTAAAATTTTGGCAGCACCTCCCGCTGTTCTCCTGATACACGTCTCTGCAATAAACAAAGAGGATGTGTACCCGGAGAACAACAGGGGAGGCACTGACAAAATTTATGCGTAGGATCCGGAGCAAAGCATATGGGAAAACGAACCCAATCTACACATACTCGGGCTGTCCATGGATAGCGTTGGACAATTCGAAAGAATCAAGGTTATAAATATGCAAATGCATGCATATTTATAACTATGACGCTTTCGAATGGGAGACACATATTGGCTACGCATACTGATGATTCAAGACACATATATAACTAGCTATCAAGTTTCATCGGCACGAACACCGGAACAGAGCAAATAATTAATGGGGGAGGAGGACATGTCATTTGTGCTCACCCACGAACGAAGGGGCAGAGGTCGTCAAATGCACGGCGAGGTCGTCGAACACCAAACCTCGCAGCGGTGAAACAACTGTACATTTAAATCAACCCGATCAACACAATTATATATGATGTTTTTCATAACAAAATCGAAAAATATATGACCTAACTAATAATTCACAAATATAAGACCACAATCGGCCTCGGGGTCGGGTGTCAAAGTGTCTGGGTGTCGGTCGGGTCGGGTGTGGTGTCGGGGTCAGGGGTCAGGGGGTCGGGGTGTCGGGGTTGGGGTGTCGGGGTCAAGGGGGTCAGGGGGTCGGGGTGTTTCCTTCTATCCTTCTTCTTCTTTCTTTCTCTTCTTCTTCTTCTTTCCTTTCTTCTTCTTCTTCTTCCATCTTTTTTCTACTTTTTTACTTCTTTTCATTTCTTCTTTTCTTCTTCTTCTACTTCTTCTACTTCTTTTCTTCTTCTTCTTCTTTTTTCATCTTTCTACTACTTCTACCTCTTCTACTTCTTCTAATTCTTTTCTAACACTAACACCAACACAATCTAGCACTAACAATTGAACAGCAAAAAAATGAAAAAACAGAAGAAAAAAAGTAGTAGTCCCTCACCGGAGCAATGGGACGGTCGGCGGGGGGTCACCGGGCGGCGGAGGCCGAGGCGGGGCAAGGGCGCGGCGGCGTAAGGTCAGGGTGGGGGGTGGGGCGGAGGGGTGGTCGGGGTGGGGCGGGCGGGCGGGTGGGGTGGCGACAAGTGCGGGCGGCCAGGCGGGGCATGGGGCGGGCGGCGCTGGGCGGCGGGTGGTGGGGGTGGGCGACGGGTCACGGGGGGGTGGGGCGGAGGGTGGTGGCGCGACAGGCCAAGGGTGCGGGCGGGGCGGCGCGGCGGCAGGGCGGCGCGGGTTGATCTAGCTAGGGCGGGCCGTCGGGAGAAGAGAGGAGAGAGGAGAGTAAGGGGGGGGTGGCGTCCGTTAGATACTCGGCTCTTTGCCGTCCGCTACTCTTTGTCGTCGCCGTTATCTCTCTTTGCCGCTCGCCAGCGTACGCAAAGAGGTGGGTGTTAAGTTTTTTTAAACGGGCGGGTGGGTGGGGGCCACCTCCCTCTTTGCCGTCTGCTAGCTGACGGCAAAGATTCTTTGCTGTCAGCTGGCGGACGGCAACGAAATGGCGCATGGCAAAGAGCTTCTTTGTCGTCTGCCATTTCTTTGCCGTCGGCTTTTGGGTAGCTGATGGCAAAGAGCTTCTTTGCCGTCCTCTAGCGGACGGCAAAGATCTGGCAGATGGCAAAGTAGCTGATTCCAGTAGTGATCCAACCATAAAAGCACATGACAACCTCTGCTTCCCTCTGCGAAGGGTCTATCTTTTACTTTTGTCTTATACCTTTTACTAGAGTCATGGTGCTTCACCTTTCCTTTTTACATTTTATCCTTTGGCAAGCACCTTGTGTTGGAAAGATCCTGATATATATATATATATATATATATATCCAATTGGATGTAAGTTAGCATGAACTATTATTGTTGACATTACCCTTGAGGTAAAAGGTTGGGAGGCAACACTATAAGCCCCTATCTTTCTCGGTGTCCGATTAAAACTCCATACCCATAAGTATTGCGTGAGTGTTAGCAATTATGAAAGACTAAATGATAGTTGAGTATGTGGACTTGCTGAAAAGCTCTTATATTGAATCTTTCCGGTGTTATGATAAATTGCAATTGCTTCAATGACCGAGATTATAGTTTTTAGTTTTCAATGAAGTTTCTGAGTCATACTTGACATTATGAATAGATTGTTACTTTAGTATAAGAAATCATATGACAATATTTATATATGTTGTTGTTATAAGATTGATCATGATGCCCTCATGTCCGTATTTTATTTTATCGACACCTCTATCTCTAAACATGTGGTCATATTTTCTGATATTGGCTTCCGCTTGAGGACAAGCAAGGTCTAAGCTTGGGGGAGTTGATACGTCCATTTTGCATCATTCTTTGATATTGATATTTATTGCATTATGGGCTGTTATTACTCATTATATCACAATACTTATGCCTTTTCTCTCTTATTTTACAAGGTTTACTCGAAGAGGGAGAATGTCGGCAGCTGGAATTCTGGGCTGGAAAAGGAGCAAGTATTAGAGACCTATTCTGCACATCTCCAAAAGTCCAGAAACTCCACGGAAGTTATTTTTGGAATTAATAAAAAATACTGAGCGAAGAACCAGAGGGGAGCCACCCACCGTCCACGAGGGTGGGGGGTGCGCCCTACCCCCTGGGCGCCCCCCTGCCTCATGGGCCCCCTGGCAGGCCTCCGGTGCCCATCTTCTGCTATATGAAGTATTTTACCCTCGAAAAAATGAAGAGGAAGCTTTCGGGACGAGACACCGCCGCCACGAGGCGGAACCTTGGCGGAACAAATCTAGGGCTCCAGCGGAGCTGTTCTGTCGGGAAAACATCCCTCCGGGAGGGGGAAATCATCACCATCGTCATCTCATTTGGAGGGGGTCAATCTCCATCAACATCTTCACCAGCACCATCTCCTCTCAAACCCTAGTTCATCTCTTGTATCCGATCTTTGTCTCAAAGCCTCAGATTGGTACCTGTGGGTTGCTAGTAGTGTTGATTACTCCTTGTAGTTGATGCTAGTTGGTTTATTCAGTGGAAGATCATATGTTTAGATCCTATATGCATATTAATACACCTCTGATTATGAGCATGAATATGATTCGTGAGTAGTTACGTTTGTTCCTGAGGACATGGGAGAAGTCTTGCTATAAGTAGTCATGTGAATTTGGTATTCGTTCGATATTTTGATGAGATGTATGTTGTCTTTCCTCTAGTGGTGTTATGTGAACGTCGACTACATGACACTTCACCATTGTTTGGGCCTAGAGGAAGGCATTGGGAAGTAATAAGTAGATGGTGGGTTGCTAGAGTGACAGAAGCTTAAACCCTAGTTTATGAGTTGCTTCGTAAGGGGCTGATTTGGATCCATATGTTTCATGCTATGGTTAGGTTTACCTTAATTCTTCTTTCGTAGTTGTAGATGCTTGCGAGAGTAGTTAATCATAAGTGGGATGCTTGTCCAAGGAAGGGCAACAACCAAGCACCGGTCCACCCACATATCAAATTATAAAAGTAACGAAGGCGAATCGTATGAGCGTGATGAAAACTAGCTTGACGATAATTCCCACGTGTCCTCAGGAGTGTTTTCCTTCATATAAGAATTTTTCCAGGCTTGTCCTTTGCTACAAAAAGGATTGGGCCACCTTGCTGCACCTTATTTACTTTTGTTACTTGTTACCCGTTACGAATTACCTTATCACAAAACTATCTGTTACCGATAATTTCAGTGCTTGCAGAGAATACCTTACTGAAAACCGCTTGTCATTTCCTTCTGCTCCTCGTTGGGTTCAACACTCTTACTTATCGAAAGGATTACGATAGATCCCCTACACTTGTGGGTCATCAATGCACTTGCGGGACATCAAGCGCACATTCAGGCTCGCCTACACTATTCGTCGGCATTGAGGAGCACTAGGACGGGGGAGGCAGCCATGCTTGGGAGTTCCACACTAGTCGCTTTCCTAGAAGAACCGCCTTCGTGTGCGTGGATGCCAGTTAACACCCCGATCCTACATCCCTTGCGGGGGGGAGAAGGGCATGACACAACGATGACTGGTTGGGCCATGGGGTAAAAGGCGGGGTCCATGCTCACACGATTGGGTCTGCCAACACGTTCTGTAGTAGGGCGGCGCACAGCCTCTGCCTCGCTGACTCGACATAGACCGAATGTCTACTCTTCTTTGATCCATATAGGATGGCCACGTGTGAGAGCAGCAACATAATAGCATCTCCAGCCGCGCCCCCAACACGGCCCCCCAGGCGATTCTTTCGCACCGGCGCCAAAAAAACGGCCCAGTCGCGCCCCCAGGAGCCCGTTTTTCGCCGGCTTGGGCCGAAATATGCGCCGGTGGACCGAGGCCGAACCCGCACGCTAGGGGCGTCGGGGCGAGCAGTTTTGGCGCGAAAGAGCGCGAGCCCGCCGAGTCAGTGACGCGCGCCTCGTCGTCATCGGGACGCCTCGGTTTCTCGCGTGGAATCAATGGCAAGGTTGCCGCCGGTCAGCCTTGCCATTGATTCCTCATCACGGGCGGTGTGTCACGGGCGGCGCGGCGACGCCTCCCCTCCTGCCACGCGTACAGACGGCGCGGCTATATAAGCCGGTGGCTTTTCTCGCCTCTGGCCACACCAGCCCTAGCCGCCCATCGACCACCACCGAGCTCTCCCTCTCCCGTGCGCAGCCACCAACGCTTCTTCCCTCCCTCTCCCTCTCTCCCAAGCCCGATGGCCACGCGTTTCCCCGGCGACGCGGTGGCGGCCAACGGCTTCGACCGCCGATCGCTTCACGAATGGGAGGCCTGGCTCCTGTTCGAGGCGAACATCCCGGCCCACTGGACATGCGCGCTGGGCCGACGGGGTGGAGACTCAGCAACGGGGGAGTGCCCATTCCCCCGGTGCCCGACGTCGAGGCACGCCCCGCCTTCTTCGCCGCCGAGATCGACCGCGTGCGAGCATCCCTCACAGAGGAGCAGCTCGCCCTCCCCCAGTACGCTGCCGACAACCACGAGGCGTGGGCGGCGTACTTCCAGCGCCTCTAAGAGCAGAGGCTGGCGTCCACCAATCGGGCGCCGATGGTGGGCGGCGTCAAGAACGATGAGGGCGCGCCGCGTGTGTGGGGGTACCCGCCGACGCCTTCGGCAGCGTCTTTGGAGTACCTCGAGGGCGGCAACGACCCACCGCTGGCATACCCTGCCGCGGCGGCCACCCCGGTCCACCGCCGGCGCGCCGGGAAATGGATGCCCAGGAGGTTCGGTTCCTCCTCAACTTCCTCCTCGCACTCCTCCTCCCGTTCTTCTTCCCACTCCTCCGGCTCGCCGGCGGTGCTCGGCGTCAAGGCCGAGTCCGTAGCGGAGACGCCGCTCAGCCGGTGCACTCGCAGTGCCGGCATCGTCATAAACGAGGGCGACCGGCGCGCCTCCTCCTTGGCTCCTCCATGCTTCGTCAAACCAAAGATGGAGTCGGGGCTCGCGGCCGTGAAAACGGAGCCGGAGCTCCCCGCCGTGTAGACGAAGCACGGCGATGGGGAGCTCGACGAGGCGGCGGCCCTGAAATGGGCGCGCGATGACTGGCTGAAGATGGAGATGGTGCGCCAGTGCCACGCCCTGGAGCACTTCGAACATCGCCGCCGGGGCCGTGACGAAGGAGGCGTCGTCGTCCTCGACGACAGCGATGACGACGACGCGCCGCCACCGCCACCGGTCCGCCATGGCGACGCCGGGCAGGGGTCCAACAGGGGCAGGCGCGTCAAGGAGGAGAAGGCCGCCGAGGATGACGATGGTGAGGATGGCGGCGACGGGGGCGACTACGCCGCGTTCAGCGACTTCTTCGACCCGTAATTGTAGTTTCGGCTTTTTTTAATAAATTTGCTATGTAAAATGTTGAACATGTCTAATATATGCCAAGTTAGCCGAATTTTAGCCGAATATCTTTTTTTAACATAAACGACGTCTAGGGGCGGCCCTGGGGTCGGCGACTGGGAACCCACTCGCCCCCAGGCCGATCTTTTTGCCGGCTCGCCCCTCAGCGGCGATTTCTACGCTACTGGGGCCAACATTGGAGATGCTCTAACCAGCTCACTGATGGGAGGCAGCAAGAGTAGGCATTTGCAAGCGGGGTGTTTGATGAAAAGCCTGTGGAGAGAGTGGAGGGAGAAAGAGAAGGGAGAAATCAGATGATGGAGTGGATTGTCACATGCCTTTTTGTGAAAACCATGCCAAATCTGGTTTTGAACAAAATTGTTTCGTTTCCAAAGATGAGGGGTCAAAATTGTGTGTTTCCTAGTTGAGAGGCCAAATGGAAACTTTTCGGCAATTTGAGGGAACAAACTCATACTTTTCACATGAAAAAAACAACAAAGTAGTTTTTTTAACACGGTACAGACGCAAGCGCTCATACATACGCGCATACACTCATCCCTATGAACGCACACACTCACACCTTACCCTATGAGCACCTCCGAAAGACCGAGTCGGCATATCATCTTGAGATTTACGAAGTCACCATAGGCGCCTCGTAAAGCGCATCGCCGGAAATCCTAAAATAAATTCAGAAATAATGTGAGCACCAGGACTTGAACCCTGCTAGGCTGGGGATACGACTGTCCATCTAACCATCCAACTACAGGTTGGTTCGCAAAACCAAAAAAAGTTGGAGCCACTAGATTCGAGTGTCGCCTAGATAAGAGACTATCCAGGATGGAGTATCTCGCCGAAAATGGATACAATTTTCCCCACAAGAAAAAGTAACGAAAATGGATACAATTTGAATGTTTTTTTTTCTACTTCATACCGAAGATTCAGAGCGAACGGCCTAGTCGAATTCAGGGGCTTTGTGAACACCTAGATTACAGCACACTGCAAAAGAAAAGGAAAACATATGATCAAAAACAGGTCATGTGTCACTTGTCAGTCAATTCACCCTCTGGTATCAAAGTAAATAAAAACCATTTTTACTCCATGCATGCATATGGAGTACTGTAGTACCTAACTACCTCGGACCATAAACAAAAGCACGAGCTTCTTTTTTACAGTAAAGGCGCGAGCTTAACTGACGTCCAGTTTGGACCATCGGCTGACACCTTTCTGAAGGCCCACGCTCGACTACTCAGGTCGGCATGAACTGTGCGCTCAGCCAACAAGTTTTAACCACAAACCTGCCCGGTCGCTTTCACACGTCCGTCCGGGCGCGAGCACGAGGGAAGGGACGGCGAGACTCGAGAGCATCGGGCATTTGCCTCCTCAGCAGGGCTCCTGCCACAAAAACATACTCCACCCAGCCAAGCCACGGCAACGGAACGGAAGGCGTCCGGGGCAACCCGATTAACCCACTTCCCTTCCCCGCCGGTGAAGAAGGCCCCTCCCCGCTTCCAAAGTCTTCTCCGGCCGATCACCCCAAGTAAAGTAAAGAATTATTGCCCGCTCAGCCTAGCTCCACACCACCCCCCACGCCGCACCTACCGCACAGTGCAACCCCCGGCCCTCCGGTCTCCGTCCCGCCTGTCTATAAATACGCAATGCCCCTCCTGCCTCTCTCCCTCCCCCCTCCTCCTAGCTCCATTCCCTCCTCGCTCCAACTATCGGATCGATCGTCGCAGCAGCAGCAATGGCGCCATTTGCGACGCCGATAAGGTCGGCGTCCCTGCAGCTCTCTGCGCTCCTCTGCATCCTCCTCTGCTCAGGTAATGCACTAATGCATGGGCGAATGTCCATCGCGCGAATTCAGTTGACCGGACGTCGGAGTGTGGCTGACAAGAGTTCTCCTGGAATGTGCAGAGGTCTGGGTGCTGCAATGCGGCGCGGCGATCGGCATCAACTACGGGCAGGTGGGCAACAACCTGCCGACGCCGGCGCAGGTGGTGTCGCTGCTGTCGTCGCTGCGGGTCGGCAAGGTGCGCATCTACGACGTCAACCCGCAGGTGCTGGCGGCGTTCGCCGGAACAGGCATCGAGCTCATCGTCACCGTGCCCAACGACCTGGTGCAGCCCATGGCCGCCAACGCCGGCCAGGCCATGCAGTGGGCCACCGCCAACATCAAGCCCTACTTCCCGGCCACGCGCGTCACGGGCATCGCCGTCGGGAACGAGGTGTTCACCGACGACGACGAGGCGCTCAAGGCCAGCCTCGTCCCGGCGATGCGCAACCTGCACGCCGCGCTGGCCCAGCTGGGCATGGACGGGTACGTGCACGTCTCCACGGCCAGCTCCCTCGGCGTGCTGGCCAACTCGTACCCGCCGTCGCAGGGCGCCTTCACGCCGGAGTGCGCCCCCCTCATGCTCCCCTTCCTCCGCTTCCTCGCCGAGACCAACGCCCCCTTCTGGATCAACGCCTACCCCTACTTCGCCTACAAGGCCGACCCCGCAAAGTAATTTCTCTTCAACAAATTTTGTTTATTAGAGTAATAAATTAAATATGCCACGCCAGCACACGTGTCGTTGCCCTTTCTGACGTGGATGCCACGTGCGTGCAGCGTGTCCCTGTCCTACGCGCTGTCGGACCCGTACCACGTCGGCGCGGTGGACCCCTACACCCACCTGCAGTACACGAGCATGCTGTACGCGCAGGTGGACGCGGTGACCTTCGCGGCGGCGCGGCTGGGCTACGGCGGGATCCCAGTGTTCGTGTCGGAGACGGGGTGGCCGTCCAAGGGCGACGCCGACGAGGTGGGCGCCACGGTGGAGAACGCCCGCGCGTACAACCGGAACCTGCTGGTGCGGCAGGTGGGGAACGAGGGCACGCCGCTGCGCCCCCGCCAGCGCCTCGAGGTCTACCTCTTCGCGCTCTTCAACGAGGACATGAAGCCCGGCCCCACCTCCGAGAGGAACTACGGCCTCTACCAGCCCGACGGCCGGATGGTCTACAACGTCGGCCTCGCGCAGCAGCAGACCACGTCGGCGGCGTCCCTCTCCCTCGCCGCCTCCTCCGCGCCTCCCACCAGGGTACGTCAGTGCCGCTCATTCTTCTTAATTCTATGTGCAAGATTAATTTTCCATGGAACTAGCTGTGAGAAAACTGGTATAGTACAGCAGATCTATCAGGAATTCAGGATCACGCCACCTTTTTCGGTCAGTCAGAGATATATAGTCATACACAGTGGTAAAGATTTGCATGCATGTGTGTGTTCCCCACAGCAACGTCAACCAAGGGTGCAATGCACATGTGGATCACTGTTGCTCCAAGCTGGACTTTGCCATAGAATCGTACTCCTACTATGCAAAAGTCGCTTATCTAAACGAAAGTGGCTAGTGGTCCATGATGTCCATGCACGTAGTACCAAACTATTCACTTTCATCTGCATGCATGCATGGACGGATGAGAGATCGATCAACATGGCGCCCTTGGCAAGTAAAGAAATTAAACAGCAACACACGCACGCACGCACGCACGCAGCTAGTGTCCTAGGCGGCAGTTTTCCTTGCAGTGACCTAGTTGAATTGCAGGGTTATTCTTTCCCCATGCTTGCACTTAAAGTGCTACTAGGTTGCAACGATCATCAGATTACTCCACTTAGAAAGAAAAAGGCACCAAGAAAGCAAGACCTACATACGAAGGGGTCATATCTAGCAATACTTGCAACCAACAAAAAGGAATAATCAGCTGGCCTTTGCATGCACCACGACGCTTCGAGTTCACACTCGTGTCTCGGAGGAAACTTCACGAGTCAATCAAGTTTTGTATGCAAGGCCGCTCGTTCGTTCTTTTTAGTGTAGTCATCCCATCACCAAGGAGTAGAGATTTCTAAATATTCCTTGTGCATTTGTGCACACAAAGGATAGGGAATGATTCCAAAGTGTTCCTTTTCGGTACGCTTATCGTGCGGTTTAGTATTCCCGAGGGGCCAGACTTTCATGATTGTACAAATCAGCGTTAGGTGCATATGCGATTCTATTCTTCTCCACCCAAATGTGAAGTGTATACGTGTTGTTAGTGGAGCAAAAATGATGTCTGATGATTAATCACGTAGATCACCGAAAGCGGCGATGAACATGATTAGTTTTCACCGAAAGACCGCAGGCAATCCGTTGCTCAATTTTGAGAAGTGCAGTTTTTTAAAAGATGCAGATGTTTATTTTACCATATTTATTTACTATAGTTGTATGAACTAACATGTTTCACCTTTTGTGATGCGCAGGATGTTGGGAAGGACTTGACCAGCCTGTGCATCCTCTCAGCGCTGGCCATCCTGCTCACCTCCCAGGCTTTCTTACTGGGATAGCAAAAGCACCCAAGAGCGCGGCCAAATGCATGCATGCAAGCAAAATGGCCTTGACTTTTGTGGACGAAAAGCCTTGCAGACCAAAGGGCAGAGATGGTGCACCATTTGGAGGTATGCCATGGCCCCCCTTGCACGCCATCTTATCACAGATGACACACCTTCTTTTCTGTGCCATGTGGTAGCCCTTTATATCCCCATGCCCCAGCCATCAAAGAGGGAAAGACACTTTCCATTTGCATTTCCACATGCCCCAGCTATGGGCTACCACCACATAAGAAAATCGTCACAAAATATTTATATACTCCTACTATATCATATCATACATATACACATGCATACATGCCGCAGGACAATCTGAAACACTTGGTCACAACTCACAAGGGCTCCTCCTCTTTTTCCGTTGCAGGGGGGCAAAAGGAAAGCATACGGCGAAAAGCTTCTCTTTGCGATGTGGAAGGCACTACCTCTCTCTACCCTGGTGGGGTGGGGGTGGGCTTGTGGACGGCACAGCGTGTAAATACTGCGAGGACTGGAAAGGTCAGTTTTGTGACGCGCACACACATGGGATTTCGGCCGGGAGATACGCGGGGGAAGATGGAGAGAAAGGGCGGGCGCTCGCGGGATTCGCTTTTCGGCGCCGAGGCTGCTTTATGCCCTTTGTGCCATGTCAAGCTGCGGTGGTGCTAGGCTCGTGTTCGTGTACATATGTGGTTTATAATCTGATTACTATTATTATTATTATTCTTTTATTTGTTCGAGGCTCAGACTCCCTGCGGCTGATGATGATCAGTTGGTATGCGGGGTCTGGGCGTTGATGTAAATAACTGCAAAATTTATCAGAGTATTATATTATGATTCTCGTTGCGAGTATCTTCATCTTTTCTTGTTCCGTTCACAATGACGAAATTCAGATCAAGATACCAATGCCCTCCTTGTTCGTGAATCGTGATGTCATAAGGCCAACTTCAAACGTCGATCTCAAACGGATGTCCATTTTGTTAGAATTTTGTCCGTTTGGGTCCGTAAAACGGACATGTGCGTGAGCTAGTGGTCATCCGGCCGTCGGGTGCACCCAACCGGCCCGCCACATCCTAACTTGTCTGCTTTTTGGACTTGCAAATTTGACCTAAAACAAACCCAAATAGACATTGCAAATAATTTAAAAACATTAATATATAATATAAACGTCCATAAAAGTCTAGTCCAACAAATTCTTAACTCCACTTAAAATTAAAACGACATTAAAAAAACAAGATAAGCGCATCGGTGGTGCGGCCGCCGTTGTCGTCCTCGTCATCGGTGAGGTCGATGTAGGGTCCAAAGGTCGATGTAGGGCCATCATTTCTTCAAGTCCCTGCCATTGGGCCTCGTCGTGGGTGTGGACAGAGTCCTCCAGTACCCGCCTAATGAGCTCCTCCTCCTCGGCGGTCATTGGAGGGGGTGGTGGTGGTGGGGACGGCAAGGGGGAAGGCCTGGGCGTGAGGTCGCGAACCCGCACACGCCCGGATGACCAGGGAGGGCTAAGATCGTGCGCACGGTGGGCAGAGCGCGCCCGTGGCGGGCTCTAAGCACGACCGACAAAGTATGACTGCCACTACAGTTCGTGCTCATCTCTGAACCACGTGTCCCACAATGACGAATCGAAGGCGTACCTACAGTCATTGACTTGGCGAGGTGGCAGTAGATCTCGTCGCGGCAAGCGTGCCCCCCCCAATGGGACCGGAGGCACTGACACATGGTCGGGCGAGAGGTATTAGTTGTTTGGGAGGTGGACGTCGCTCCAAGGCAGAGGTGTGCCAGTCTCCCAATACCTCTGGCATATCTCGGCCTTGACGTAAGGCCGCTGCCGAGTGGGAAGGGGGCGCCGAAGATGGCGAATGCTGGAGGAGGCGGAGAAGGGATGGAGTGGTTGCGACTGCGGTTGTCGAAGGATGACCCGGGCTCATGGTCGTGCTTTCCCTTGCGGCCGGGGGTCCACTCCCACACCATTGCCGCCTGCGGGGGAGGTGGAGGAGAGGAGGTGGAAGAGCGGCGAGCTAGGGTCACTAGTAGAAAAGGGGGCATCAGTCCCGGTTAGTAAGGGCCTTGACGTAAGGCCGCTGCCGAGTGGGAGGGGGGCGCCGAAGATGGCGAATGCTGGAGGAGGCGGAGAAGGGATGGAGTGGTTGCGACTGCGGTTGTCGAAGGATGACCCGGGCTCATGGTCGTGCTTTCCCTTGCGGCCGGGGATCCACTCCCACACCATTGCCGCCCGCGGGAGAGGTGGAGGAGAGGAGGTGGAAGAGCGGCGAGCTAGGGTCACTAGTAGAAAAGGGGGCATCAGTCCCGGTTCGTAAGGGCCTTTAGTCCCGGTTCTTGAACCGGGACTAAAGGGTCGTTACTAATGCCTCCCCCCTTTAGTCCCGGTTCAAATCGTGGCCACGTGGAGCTCCACCTTTAGTCCCGGTTGGTAACACCAACCGGGACTAAAGGAAATTTTATGATTTTTCTTTTTTGAATTTTTTTTTTGAATTTTTTTATTTTCAAATTTCTAAATTATTTTAACCTCTAATCTCTAATCACCACCCCTCATCACTGCTCAATTTATCCTCTAATCTCTAATCACCCCTCATCATTCCTAATCATCTAACTTCCCGAACGGTCACCCATCCTCCCACTCCCCCAGCCTGAGCACACTTAACTTCCGGGTTCTATTCTCCCTCGTTTCCAAGTCTGCACTTGTTGTTTTCCTGACAATAGTAAGATGTCAATCCTATTAACCCTCAGGAATTTTGCATGAAAGTGACACATTTCACTGTTTGAGTTTGAAACTATTGTTTTAAAAAACAATAATTATTTAGTAACACTAATTTTTCTTGAATAATTAGTTTGACCATTGTTTGACCATAGTTTGACCAGATTTGACCAAAATTCAAAATAACTGAAATAATTATTTAGTAACACTAATATTCTAGAATAATTAGTTATACCATTGTTTGACCACAGTTTCACCACATAGTTTGAAATTTTTTCGATTTTTTCCACTCTAGATCTTAAAAGCCCCGGAACTTTTTTTCTATTAGGTTTTTGAGGATTTTCAAAAAGTTTAACGGGTCTGTTAAATTTGGATGTAACTTTTCGAGTAGATGATTTTTCATGTAAAAAACTTTTTCATCCGAGTTAGTATGCAAAAGTTATGCCCATTTTACTAAATTCTAGAGAGATTTTGCAAATAAAGTCGAAATTCGCATTTGCAAATTTTCCCAACAACTAGACCACATATCACATGGGAAACTTATTTTCTTTTATTTTTTGGACATTTTCATCATTTTCTTTTATTTTTTTGAAAACTGAAAAGGCGATAGGGGGTAGAGTTTGAAAATGGGACCTTTAGTACCGGTACGTGGCATGAACCGGGACTAATGCCTCAAACCCCATTAGTACCGGTTCGTGGCACGAACCGGGACTAAAGATCTAACCCTTTAGTCCCGGTTCCAGACGAACCGGGACAAATGGCCCACGTGGCCCGGCGAGCCCCCTGGGCTCACGAACCGGGACTAATGCCCCATTAGTCCCGGTTCTGGATTGAAGCGGGACTAATGGGCTAAACCGGCCTGGACCAAAGCCCTCTTTTCTACTAGTGGGTTTTGGTGTCGAAGCTCAAGGTGGCACGCGTCAGTGGAAGTGGAAGCCTGTGGACTGGCCGGTCCACGACTTCCACATTAAAATGGACAACCACTGGATGGATGGGTGGCTGACAGGTGGGTCCGCCCACTCGTGCGCAGTTAATTTGGGCGGTGGGAGGTAGGTGGACGGCTGACTGGTAGGCCCGAGGTGGACAAGGAGCTGAAGTGTGGGCATCCGTTCGCTGTCTGGACACAAACCAGACGCATGTTTGTGCCGGAAATGGGTCTAGGTGGACGCCAAACGGACATTTTTCACGGATAAGGTCACGCATTTGAAATGGCAGACCAGACGCATGTTTGTGCCGAAAATGAATCTAACTGCACGCCAAACGAACATTTTTTACGGAGAAGGTCACGCATTGGAAATGGGCCGAGCTGGACGCCAAACGAATCTTTTTACGGATGAGGTCACACATTGGACCGTCGCTTCTGTCAGTTTGGGTCAAAACAAATGCGGCCTCTGCCGTTGGGGTTGGCCTAATGAAACTGCATCCCACAGAAGAAGGGGCTGAAGAGAAGTTGATACTCAAGTCAGCTTCAGTTCAGAGTAAATTGGCTCCTGTTGTCGTAGAAAATTCCACAAGTTTATCCTGGGTAGCGGATAAATATATCTGATTAGGAGACACGACAAGTTCCACAAGTCAAGCGACTATACATAGTTTTCAGAGAGGAAGGCGCGGCATTCCGAACTGCAACGTAGATTCATCTAAACTCTTTATTGCATCTCCATCCATTACGAGCTGTTGCGTTATTGTAGTAAGAAACAAAAACCACCAGCTCGTATATTCACAGACAGCGTCACTCTCTAGTAGCAACAGAACTCACACGAAAACCATTGATTTGGCCAGCTCGAGGGCCCTTTCCCTTCCAAAGAGCTTCTCCACGATGTCAAGCGAGAATTCCATGGAAGTGCCTGGACCTTGGCTAGTGATCAGGTTGCCATCGACGACGACTCTGTTCTTGCATTCGCTTTGGTCCGCGAGCTTGCTCCACATAGCAGGATAGGATGTAGCCTTCTTTCCCTGGTGTAAAAGGGGTTGTGCAAGTTATAGAACCGTTTCAGAATGTCTGTTTCGCTAGGGGTTTAATGTTTATCGCACACTATACCTTCAGAAGGCCATGTGGCTCAAGGGCAATTGCTGGGGAGGCACATATTGCTCCATACAGTTTGTTTGCCTCGGCTTGCTTCTTGATCAAACCAATCAGTTTATCTGATTTGGCATATGCTTGGGCACCACCAAGACCACCCTATCAAGAAAATAGGAGGACATAAGATATAAAAACTAAACGTTATTGATGGACAAAAGTGATGTATGGAACTTACAGGTAACAAAATGAGATCATACTGCTGCTTAAGGGCATCATCCAACAGCACATCAGCAACCATCTTCACATTCCTGGATGCAACAATCTCCAAAGTGCCTTCCAAAGATGCAACGACAACATTTGCTTTCGCTCTCCGAAGAATGTCAATGATCATAACTGCCTCCATCTCCTCCGTGCCATTAGCAATTGGTACGAGAATCTACAGCAGGAGAACAAGATATATTAAACTGTTAATGGAGCACTATACAGTCAGAACTAATCATGTATAGTAAAATGAAGAGAAATACAAGAAAGCAGACATATACCAAGTTGACTGTTGATTGAAATATACTCCGTCCGTAAAGAAATATAAGAGCGTTTAGATCACTAGCATTTTGATTGCTTCTAGTGGCTTCTGTGATTTAATCTTAGTCATGCGCTAAATAAATTGTGTTTGGGTTCGTGTGCACTATGCTCGCAGCTACAATTTTCATCCCTCCCTCCATATGCATAAACCAAGCTAGAAAGGCAAATTTCTGAAAGAGACCATCTAAAACAGAAAAACCAAGATACTGAATACACCTGTTCTCATCTTCAACCTATCCAAACCTAGTGATCTAGCCTTACAAAGCACACACTGAATTCTCTACCATAAGGAACAATGTTTGCACCAAGAACCATGGTTGCACACAGAAAACCCATGCTACCCAATCCCACTTTTGTAGTTAAGGAGCTTGGTCGGCCTAATTACATTTGTAATACCTCATCCTACCTTGGCATTAACAAACTTTACTTATTTGCCGTGTTCTAGTGTGTAGTCTACGATACTTGAATGGTTTCACCAAGGATCACATTTATAGCAACTCGATGACATAAAAATAGATCAAATGAATGCGGAATAATTAGATTTTCGTAATGAACAATGCATACCTGAGGATTTTCACCAACATTCCAACTAGTCGAATTCAGCTCCTTCATTGAAAACTCTGCACCATGCTGGGGACGCATAACCTAAACAGATAAAATCACTTAGTTAACATGCATAAACAACAGCTGCAGAAATATGAGAACTACACCTAGGTAGGACAAAGGAAAGCAAGACAATGTTGCGGAAACTAACAGAAAGCAACCATCGGAAGGAAACTAATCCCTTTTTTTGGCAAACAGAAGGAACCAATCTGTGGAATTGTTCAATACAGAACCTGAATGCAGAGAAGTTACAAACAAAAAACATAGTAGTACATAATTCCATAAGCCACTTAATAACCAGTTTCAGCAAGGATGTCGATCTACAGTTTTAAAGCCAAAAGAGTGCTTTGTGTTCCCAAAATGGCAATGGTTCTTTGGCTATGCTCTTATGTCTACTTGTTGTTTGCTTTGGGGTCTTATGTCTACTTGTTGTCTGCTTTGGGGTCTTTGGAGTAGTGTTGCTGATCGTCAGCTCCCTTGTACCTGCCTTGGGTGTGTGTGGTGTCGGGTTGTCTGCAGTCTGTATGTCGATGGTTGCTTTATATATAAAGCGGGGTGAAAGCCTTTTTCGGTAAAATGGCAATGGTTCTAAATAGAATTTGCCCAATTTTAACAAACAGCTAACATTAAAGTGAGAAATTTCATCATCTGCCAAAGCTGAATAATGACATCTTTAGACAAATAATGATTTCACAGAAGACTAAAGCTATTTTGCCCCAAATAATTGTTGTAATTATTTTATGAAGGTGCAATATGAATGATTCCTGAGGACATAACAAGAGCTGAATCTTATTTTATCAATTTTGCAGGGTGAAGTATAAGATACAAAACAAGATGATGAACAAATTTTCTTCCCTACATAGTACAAAAACTGTAGGACTACCAGTGCCTAGGCCTATCAAGAAACAAAATGGCCTGATTATTTCACCATGAAGACACAACATGGCACTACAAAACTGCCTAGTAGAGGACCATGAACATGTGGAAAACAAAAGGATAACTTCTCTGCAGTAGACATCTAAGAGAACGCTGAAAAACGATTCTTACCATTGGCCCAGCAACTTCATCGGCCTTTTCTTTGCCATACAGTTGTTCAACCAAAACAACAGAATACTCCATGGTTGTTCCTGGTCCACGGCTAGTCACACAATTCCCATCAATCTGTACCCTTGATTCTACGGCTTGCACCTCTGAAGGAAGTTTGTCCATGACTGAAGGATGACAAGTTGCCTATAGACACTTGAATGAGCTTCATCCAAACGGAAGCTGATAATGCAAAGCATACAAAAAATGAATAATGGGTGAAATTATAACCTTTAATCCATTGAGCAAACCCCAAGCTCCCAGCGCCACAGCTGGTGCAGCACATACGGCAGCATAAAGCTTGCCCTTCTCTGCATGTTTTTTAACTATATTCTCCAAAATTTTGCAGTCTCTAAAGGTGGAAGCCCCAGGCATCCCTCCCTGAACAGAAAACGACCAAGATAAACCAAAAGGTCAGAATGAAGCAACAAGGTTCATGGATAGCAACACTCCAAGTGATTTTAGTAAACAGAAACCCATGGTACCATAGCAAACAAATAGATGGGTCAATTCTTCAACAAAGACTAATTGGTAAAGTTTCTGATTAAGTTTGAAAAGACTACACACAGAAACAAATAACATAATTGATTCAATAACAACAAACTTGACACAGATTCATAAAGCAACATGATATTCTCTCCACGTATAATAGCCGAAGGCAACAAATCCAGAACAACACAGGTAAGGAGCTCAAGATAGCAGGTTAGCGACAAAGTGGACACTTATACTCCTAAATCTGGGTAACTACAATAGTTATATTTCTTATGTTCAAAGTTGTAGTTCAACTGATGATCCATAAACTGGATCGAGAAAGGTCATGGATACAATTTGCAATGTAGATAAACATATGATATATTCATTACACAACCAAATGCAGAGTCGTAGACTGTTTGTCACCACTACTTTATACGATACCAAGGCATCTAATTTTGGTCCGGTAGAACTCACTTCATTAGCAGGCTCTGTTCAACGAAAGGGAACAATTTAGCAAATAAATCGTTGGTCCGAAACAACCAGCCACAATAACCACATTTGGTTATATTTCCGAAACAAGGAGACGCGGAGTTAACAGGTACAGGTAACGGGACGGTGTATGTGACTCACAGGAAGCGAGATAAGGTCAAAATCAGCTTCGGCTAGGTCGGCGAGGAGCGCGTCGGCGGCAAGCTTGACGCCCCAGGATGCGGCGACCTGCGCGGCCCCAGGCTCGACGGAGGCGACGGCGACGTCCGCCCCCGCGCGGCGCAGCACGTCGATGGTGATTACGGCCTCCATCGGCTCCGTCCCGTTCGCGATGGGCACCAGCACCTGCAGCATCCGCCGCAGTTAGAGAACCACAAAACAACGCACCACGCCATGGGGGAGAGGAGGATAGGGTACTCGCTTGCTTGCCTTCTTCAGGGGAGGAGACGACGCCATGGGCTGCGGGGAGGAGGACACAAGCGCGCGGGTTAGGGTTTGGAGGCGGCGTAGCAGAGGAGGTGGGGAAGGGGAGAAGGACGTTGTGAGAGTGGAGAAGACGGGTGGCCGCGTGGCCATTTCTTTCGGTGCTCTTTTCTCGGAGCTTCGGTGGGCTGTTCCAGAAGGGCGGACAGCGTGTGCGCCGAGTGGATGGGGATGGTGATGTCATGTGTGCACTGTGCAATAGGGGCAACAAGCCAACAACCCTACGGGCTAAGAGCATCTCCGGCGGTTCTGCTCCCAGGGGCTTGAAATAGCGCCGCAGCGTGGGGGTGGTTTGGTTTTCAGCCATAGCCCAAAGGCCCCCTCCCTCCACACGCTGTTTTTGAAACAGGAAATCGGCCAAAATTCGGCCAAACACGCCACAAATTCTTCCACTCGATTCCATTAATATTTGTACAAAACTTAAAAACATAAACTAAAAGGTAACTAAAAACTACAACTATGCCTAGCACTACTACGCCGATGTCGTCGTCCGCCGCCGCCCACCTTCTACATGTCGAGAAGGCTGTAGAACCGGGTGTAGTCGTCGTCGTCATCGTCGTCATCGTCACCGCCGTCCCCGCCGTCCTGCGTGCCACCGTCGTCCCTACTACGCCCCTGACCAGCGTCACCGATGCGTGGGGGGTTGGACGGCCGGGGCGCGTCCTCGTCATCGCTGTCGAGGACGACGACGACGCCTTCCTCGCGTCCGCGGCGACAAGCGGCGATCTCCTAGAAGGCGCGGCGCTGGCGCTCCAACTGCTCGCGAACGTACTGAAGGAAATATGCCCTAGAGGCAATAACAAAGTTATTATTTATTTCCTTATATCATGATAAATGTTTATTATTCATGCTAGAATTGTATTAACAGGAAACATAATACATGTGTGAATATATAGACAAAGCAGTGTCACTAGTATGCCTCTACTTGACTAGCTTGTTAATCAAAGATGATTATGTTTCCTAACCATGGACAAAGAGTTATTATTTGATTAATGGGATCACATCATTAGTTGAATGATCGATTGACATGACCCATTCCGTTAGCTTAGCACCCGATCGTTTAGTATGTTGCTATTGCTTTCTCCATGACTTATACATGTTCCTATGACTATGAGATTATGCAACTCCGTTTACGGAGGAACACTTTGTGTGCTACCAAAGCGTCTAGCGTGAATCGGGTGATTATAAAGGTGCTCTATAGGTGTCTCCAAAGGTACTTGTTGGGTTGGCATATTTGAGATTAGGATTTGTCACTCGAATGTCGGAGAGGTATCTCTGGGCCCTCTCGGTAATGCACATCACTTAAGCCTTGCAAGCATTGCAACTAATGAGTTAGTTGTGAGATGATGTATTACGGAACGAGTAAAGAGACTTGTCGATAGCGAGATTGAACTAGGTCTTGGATACCGACGATCGAATCTCGAGCAAGTAACATACCGATGACAAAGGAACAACGTATGTTGTTATCTTGATCGACCGATAAAGATCTTCGTAGAATATGTAGGAACCATTATGGGCATCCAGGTCCCGCTATTGGTTATTGGCGGAGGCGTGTCTCGGTCATGTCTACATTGTTCTCGAACCGTAGGGTCCATGCACGCTTAAGGTTTCGATGATGATTATATTATGAGTTTATGAGTTTTGATGTACCGAATGAGTTGAGTCCCGGATGAGATCGGGGACATGACGAGGAGTCTCGAAATGGTAGAGACGTAAAGATCGATATATTGGACGACTATATTCGGAGTTCGGAAAGGTTCCGAGTGATTGGGTATTTTTGAGTACTGGGAGAGTTACGGAATTCGTGTTGGGCCTTAATGGGCCATACGGGAAAGGAGAGAAAGGGCCAAAGGGTGGCCACACCTCCCCATGGACTAGTCCGAATTGGACTAGGGAGGCGCCCTTCCTTCCTTCTCCTTCTCTCTTCCCTTTCCTTCTCTCCTACTCCTACTACATGGAAGGGCTCCTAGTTGGACTAGGAAAGGGGAATCCTACTCCGATGGGAGTAGGACTCCCTAGGGCGCGCCATAGAGGGCAGCCCTCCCTCCTCCACTCCTTTATATCTGAGGCGGGGGCACCCCATAGACACACAAGTTGATCTTCGTGATCGTTCCTTAGCCGTGTGCGGTGCCCCCTTCCACCATATTCCACCTCGGTCATATCGCAGCGGTGTTTAGGCGAAGCCCTGCGACGGTTGAACATCAAGATCGTCACCACGCCCTCGTCTTGTGGAACTCCTCCTGAAGCTTTCTTTGGATCGGAGCCCGGGGAGCGTCATCGAGCTGAACGTGTGCCAAGAACTCGGAGGTGCCGGAGTAACGCTGCTTGGATCGGTCGGATCATGAAGACGTACGACTACATCAACCGCGTTGTCGTAACGCTTTCGCTTACGGTCTACGAGGGTACATAGACAACACTCTCCCCTCTCGTTGCTATACATCACCATGATCTTGCGTGTGCGTAGGAAATTTTTTGCAATTACTACGTTCCCCAACAGTGGCATCCGAGCCTAGGTTTTATGGTTTGATGTTATATGCACGAGTAGAACACAAGTGAGTTGTGGGCGATATAAGTCATCTTGCTTACCAAACATGTCATACTTTGGTTGGCGGTATTGTTGGATGAAGCGGCCGGACCGACATTACGCCAGACGCTTACGCGAGGCGGTTCTACCGCCGTGCTTTGCACATGGTGGCTAGCGGGTGTCAGTTTCTCCAACTTTAGTTGAACCGAGTGTGGCTACCCCCGGTCCTTACGAAGGTTAAAACAACACCAACTTGACAAACTATCGTTGTGGTTTTGATGCGTAGGTAAGAACGGTTCTTGCTCAGCCCGTAGCAGCCACGTAAAATTTGCAACAACAAAGTAGAGGACGTCTAACTTGTTTTGCAGGGCATGTTGTGATGTGATATGGTCAAGACGTGATAAGATATAAGTTGTTGTATGAGATGATCATGTTTTGTTGAAGTTATCGGCAACTGGCAGAAGCCCTATGGATGTCTCTTTGTTGCATAAGATGCAAGTGCCAAATAATTGCTTTACTTTCTCGCTATACGATAGCAATAATTGCAAGAGCAATAGTTGGTGAGACAACCATGTGATGACACATTGATATAGATCAAGATGATGAAGATCATGGTGTCGTGTCGGTGACGATAGAGATCATGACAGTACTTTGGAGATGGAGATCAAAGGCGCAAGATGATCATGGCCATATCATGTCACATATTTTGATTGCATATGATGTTTATCTATTATACATCTTATTCTTGCTTTGATCGATGGTAGCATTTTAAGATGATCTCTCACTAATTATCAAGAAGTGTTCTCCCTGAGTATGCACCGTTGCCAAAGTTCGTCGTGCCCAGACACCACGTGATGATCGGGTGTGATAAGCTCTCGTCCATCTACAACGGGTGCAAGCCGCTTTTGCACACGCGAATACTCGAGTTAAACTTGACGAGCCTAGCATATGCATATATGGCCTCGAACACGGAGACCGAAAGGTCGGCGTGAATCATATAGTAGATATGATCAACATAGTGATGTTCACCATTGAAAACTACTCCATCTCACGTGATGATCGGTTATGGTTTAGTTGATTTGGATTACGTGATCGGTTAGATGACTAGAGATGTCTGTCTAAGTGGGAGTTCTTAAGTAATATGATTAATTGAACTTAAATTTATCATGAACTTAGTCCTGGTAGTATTTTGCAAATTATGTTGTAAGATCAATAGCTTGCGTTGTTGCTTTCATATGTTTATTTTGATATGTTCCTAGAGAAAATTGTGTTGAAAAATGTTAGTAGCAATGATGCGGATTGGATCCGCGATCTGAGGTTTATCCTTAATCTGCGCAGAAGAATTATGTCCTTAATGCACCGCTAGGTAGCGGACCTATTGGGAGGCGGCGTTATGAGCGTTTGGCTAGCTCAATATGATGACTACTTGATAGTTTTGTGCACCATGCTTTATGGCTTAGAATCGGGACTTCAAAGATGTTTTGAACATCATGGACCATATGAGATGTTCTAGGAATTGAAGTTAATATTTCAAGCAAATACCCGAGTTGAGAGATATGAAGTCTCCAACAAGTTCTATAGCTAAAAGATGGAGGAGAATCGCTCAACTAGTGAGCATGTGCTCAGATTGTGCAGGTACTACAATCGCTTGAATCAAGTGGGAGTTAATCTTCTAGATAAGATAGTGATTGATGAGAATTCTCTAGTCACCATCACCAAGTTAGTAGAACTTCGTGATGAACTATAGTATGCAAGGGATGACCAAAATGATTCCCGAGCTCTTCGTGATGTTGAAATCGACGAAGGTAGAAATCAAGAAAGAGCATCAAGTGTTGATGGTTGACAAGATCACTAGTTTCAAGAAAAGGGCAAAGGAAAGAAAGGGAACTTCAAGTAGATTGACAAGCAAGTTGTCACTCCCACAAAGAAGCCCAAAGCTGAACCAAAGCACGAAACTATGTGCTTACACCGCAAAGGAAATGGTCCTTTGAAGCGGAAATGCCCTAAATATTTGGTGGATAAGAAGGATGGCAAAGTGAAAAAGGGTATATTTGATATACAGGTGTTTGATGTGTGCTTTACTAGTGTTTATAGCAACCCCTCGGTATTTGGTACTGGTTCAGTTGCTAAGAGTAGTAACTCGAAACGGGAGTTGCAGAATAAACAGAAACTAGTTAAGGGTGAAGTGACGATGTGTGTTGAAAGTAGTTCCAAGATTGATATGATCATCATCACACACTCACTATACTTTCGGGATTAGTGTTAAACCTAAATAAATGTTATTTAGCATTTGCGTTGAGCATGAATATGATTTGATCATGTTTATTGCAATACGGTTATTCATTTAAAATCAGAGAATAATTGTTGTTCTATTTAAATGAATAAAACCTTCAATGGTCATACACCCAACGAAAATAGTTTGTTGGCTCTCGATCGTAGTGATGCACATATTCATAATATTGATGCCAAAAGATGCAAAGTTAATAATGATAGTGCAACTTATTTGTGGCACTGCCGTTTAGGTCATATCGGTGTAAAGCGCATGAAGAAGCTCCATACTGATGGACTTTTGGAACCACTTGATTATGAATCACTTGGTACTTGCGAACCATGCCTCATGGGCAAGATGACTAAAACGCCGTTCTCCGATACTATGGAGAGAGCAACAGATTTGTTGGAAATCATACATACAGATGTATGTGAAGGAAATATGCCCTAGAGGCAATAATAAAGTTATTATTTATTTCCTTATTTCATGATAAATGTTTATCATTCATGCTAGAATTGTATTAACCGGAAACATGATACATGTGTGAATGCATAGACAAACAAGATGTCACTAGTATGCCTCTACTAGACTAGCTTGTTAATCAAAGATGGTTATGTTTCGACCATGAACAAAGAGTTGTTATTTGATTAACAAGGTCACATCATTAGCGAATGATCGATTGACATGACCCATTCCCTTAGCTTAGCACACGATCGTTTAGTAAGTTGCTACTGCTTTTATCCATGACTTATACATGTTCCTGTAACTATGAGATTATGCAACTCCTGCCATCGGAGGAACACTTTGGGTGCTACCAAGCGTCACAGCGAATCGGGTGATTATAAAGGAGTACTACAGTGTCTCCAAAGGCGGATGTTGGGTTGGCGTATTTGAGATTAGGTTTTGTCACTCCGATTGTCGGAGAGGTATCTCTGGGCCCTCTCGGTAATGCACATCATGAAGCCTTGCAAGCACTACAACTAATGAGTTAGTTGTGAGATGATGTATTACGGAACGAGTAAAGAGACTTGCCGTAGCGAGATTGAACTAGGTATTGGATACCGACGATCGAATCTCGGGCAAGTAACATACCGATGACAAAGGGAACAACGTATGTTGTTATGCGGTCTCGACCGATAAAGATCTTCGTAGAATATGTAGGAACCAATATGGGCATCCAGGTCCGCTATTGGTTATTGACCGTGAATAGTTCTAGGTCATGTCTACATTGTTCTCGAACCGTAGGGTCCGCACGCTTAAGGTTTCGATGGCGGTTATTATGAGTTTATGTATTTTGATGTACGAAGAAGTTGGAGTTCCGGATGTGATCACGGACATGACGAGGAGTCTCGGAATGGTCGAGACATAAAGATTGATATATTGGAAGCCTATGTTTGGAGTTCGAATGGTTAGGATTTAAAACGGAATTTCTGGGAAACCGGAGGTTCTGGAACCCCGGAGGTAAATGGGCCTCGGTGGGCCTCGAGGGAGAAGAGGAGGGGCGGCCAGGAGGTGGCGCGCCCTCTCCCCCAGTCCGAATAGGACAAGGAGGCGCCCTCTCCTCTTCGCCTCCCCAAACCTAATCCAACTAGGAAAGGGGGGAGTCCTACTCGGTAGGAGTAGGACTCCTCGGCAGCGCCTAGCTAGGCGGCCGGCCTCCCCCTCCCTCCTTTATATACGGGGCAGGGGGCACCTTGGAACACACAAGTTTGATCTTTAGATCGTTCCTTAGCCGTGTGCGGTGCCCCCTCCACCATATTCCACCTCGGTTATACCGTCATGAAGCTTAGCGAAGCCTGCGCGCCGTGAAACATCAAGATCGTCCTGCGCCGTCGTCTTGTGGAACTCTCCCTCGACACTCGGCTGGATCGAGTACGAGGGCGTCATCGAGCTGTACGTGTGTCAAGAACTCGGGGCGCCGAATATGGCGCCGGATCGGTCGGATCGCGAGGAGAACGTCGACTACTTCCTCTACGTTGTGATCGCTTCCGCCGGGTCTACAAGGGTATGTAGACAACACTCTCCCTCTCGTTGCTATACATCACCATGATCTTGCGTGTGCGTAGGAAAATTTTTGAAATTACTCGTTCCCCAACGGTGGTATCGAGCCTAGGTTTTTCTATGGTTTGATGTTTTGCACGAGTAGAACACAAGTGAGTTGTGGGCGATACAAGTCATACTACCTACCAAAGCATGTCATACTTTGGTTCAGCGGTATTGTGAGATGAAGCGGCCGGACCGACATTACGCGTGCGCTTACGCGAGACTGGTTTCACCGCCACGAGCACTCGTTGCTTCAAGGTGACTGGTGGGTGCTGTCTCTCTCACTTTAGTTGAACTGAGTGTGGCTACGCCGGTCCTTGAGAAGGTTAAAAGCGAGTCTATTTGACAAAGTATCGTTGTGGTTTTGATGCGAGGTGAGGCTGGATCTTGCTTAAGCCCGTAGCAGCCACGTAAAATTTGCAACAACAAAGTAGAGGGCGTCTAACTTGTTTTTGCGGGGCATGTTGTGATGTGATATGGTCAAGGCGTGATGCTATATTTTATTGTATGAGATGATCATGTTTTGTAACCGTAGTTATCGGCAATGGCAGGAGCCATATGGTTGTCGCTTTATTGTATGCAATGCAATGCATACTGTAATGCTTTACTTTATCACTAAGCGGTAGAGATAGTCGTAGAAGCATATATTTGGCGAGGCGACAACGATGCTACGATGGAGATCAAGGTGTCGCGCCGATGGCGATGGTGATCATGGAGGTCTTTGCAAGATGGGATCGTGAAGCACAAGATGATGATGACCATATCATATCACTTATATTGATTTGCATGTGATGTTTATCCTTTTATGCATCTTATCTTGCTTTGATTGGCGGTAGCATTATAAGATGATCTCTCACTAAATTATCAAGAAGTGTTCTCCCGAGTATGCACCGTTGCCAAAGTTAAATCGTGCCCGGACACCACGTGATGATCGGGTGTGATAAGCTCTCGTCCATCTACAGCGGGTGCAAGCCAGTTTTGCACACGAGAATACTCGGGTTATACTTGACGAGCCTAGCATATGCAGATATGGCCTCGGAACACGGAGACCGAAAGGTCGGCGTGAATCATATAGTAGATATGATCAACATAAGATGTTCACCATTGAAAACTACTCCATTTCACGTGATGATCGGTTATGGTTTAGTTGATTTGGATCACGTGATCACTTAGATGACTAGAGATGTCTTTCTAAGTGGGAGTTCTTAAGTAATATGATTAATTGAACTTAAATTTATCATGAACTTAGTACTGATAGTATCTTGCTTGTTTATGTTTGATTGTAGATAGATGGCTCGTCTTTGTTGTTCCGTTGAATTTTAATGCGTTCCTTGAGAAAGCAAAGTTGAAAGATGATGGTAGCAATTACGGATTGGGTCCGTAATTTGAGGATTATCCTCATTGCTGCCTGAAGAGTTACGTCTGGATGCACCGCTAGGTGCAGACTCTTGCTAATGCAAGCTGCAGATGTTATGAGCGTCTGGCGAGCAAAAGCTGATGACTACTCTATAGTTCGATGTGCCATGCTTTACGGCTTAGAACGGGACTTCAACGACGTTTTGAGCGTCATGGAGCATATGAGATGTTCCAGAGTTGAAGTTAATATTCAACAGAATGCCCGGATTGAGAGATATGAAGTCTCCAATAAGTTCTATAGCTGCAAGATGGAGGAGAATAGTTACATTAGTGAGCATATACTCGAGAATGTCCGGGTACTACAATCACTTGACACAATTGGGAGTTAATCTTCCGGATGATTGTGTCATTGATGAATTCTTCAATCACGCCACCAAGCTACAAAGGCTTCGTGATGAACTATAATATGCAAGGGTTAGTAAAAACTATACGAGCTCTTCGCAATGCTAAAGGCTGCGGAGGTAGAAATCAAGAAGGAGCATCAAGTGTTGATGGTCAATAAGACCACTAGTTTCAAGAAGAAAGGCAAAGGGAAGAAGAAGGGAACTTCAAGAAGAACAGACAAGCAAGTTCTTTGCTCGGGAGAAGAAACCCAAGTCGGCCCTAAACCTGGCCGAGTGCTTCTCCGCAAGCGGTGGTCCTTTGGAAGCGGAACTGCCCCAAGTATTTGGCGGATAAGAAGGATGGCAAGGTGAACAAAGGTATATGTGATATACATGTTATTGATGTGTACCTTACTAGAGCTCGCAGATAGCACACTGGTATTTGATCTTGGTTACATTGCTAATATTTGCAACTCGAAGCAGGACTACGGATTAGCGAACACTAGCAAAGGGCGAGGTGATGATCTGGCGTGGGAAATGGTTCCAAAGTCGATGTGATCATGATCGGCACACTACCTCTACATCTACCTTCGGGATTAGTTTTAGACCTAAATAATTGTTATTTGGTGCTGCGTTGAGCATGAACATTATATCTGGATCTTGTTTGATGCGAGGCGGTTATTCATTTAAATCGAGAGAATAATGGTTGTTCTATTTATATGAGTAATATCTTTTATGGTCATGCACCCTTGAGGAGTGGTCTATTTTGATGAATCTCGATAGTAGTGATACACATATTCATAATGTTGAAACCAAAAGATGCAGAGTTGATAATGATAGTGCAACTTATTTGTGCACTTGCCGTTTAGGTCATATCGGTGTAAAGCGCATGAAGAAACTCCATCTTGATGGACTTTTGGAGTCACTTGATTATGAATCACTTGGCACTTGCGAACCGTGCCTCATGGGCAAGATGACTAGAACACCGTTCTCGGTACTATGGAGAGAGCAACAGATTTGTTGGAAATCATACATACTGAGATGTATGTGGTCCGATGAATGTTGAGGCTCGTGGCGGATATCGTTATTTTCTCACCTTCACAGATGACTTAAGCGAGATATGGGTATATCTACTTAATGAAACATAAGTCTGAAACGTTTGAAAAGTTCAAAGAATTTGAGTGAAGTTGAAAATCATCGTAACAAGAAAATTAAATTTCTACGATCGATCGTGGAGGTGAATATTTGAGTTCTGAGTTTGGTCTACATTTGAAACAATGCGGAATAGTTTAGCAACTCACGCCACCGGAACACCACAACGTAATGGTGTGTCGAGCGTCGTGTCGTACTTTCTTGGATATGGTGCGATCTATGATGTCTCTTCTGATTTACCGCTATCCTTTTGGGGTTATGCTCTAGAGACGGCCGCATTCACCTTGAATAGAACACCGTCGAAATCCGTTGAGGCGACACCTTATGAACTGTGGTTTGGCAAGAAACCAAAGTTGTCGTTTCTTAAAGTTTGGGGATGCGATGCTTATGTGAAAAAGCTTCAACCGATAAGCTCGAACCCAAATCGAATGTGTCTTCATAGGATACCCAAAGGAGGCAGTTGGGTACACCTTCTATCACAGATCCGAAGGCAAGACATTCGTTGCTAAGAATGGATCCTTTCTAGAGAAGGAGTTTCTCTCGAAAGAAGTGAGTGGGAGGAAAGTGGAACTTGATGAGGTAATAGTACCTTCTCCCTTACTTGAAAGTAGTTAATCGCGAAACCGGTTTCGAGACATCTACACCAAGTAGTGAGGAAGTTAATGATGTTGATCATGAAACTTGAGATCAAGTTACTCTGAGAACCTCGTAGATCAACAGAATAAGATCCGCACAGAGTGGTGCGGTAATCCTGTTCGGAAATCATGCTACTAGATCATGATGAACCTACGAACTATGAAGAAGCGATGGTGAGCCCAGATTCATAAAATGGCTTGAGGCCATGAAATCGAGATGGGATCCATGTATGAAAACAAAGTATGGACTTTGGTTGACTTGCCGAGGGTAGGCAAGCAATAGAAAACAAGTGGATCTTCAAGAAGAAGACCGACGCCGACGGTAATATTATTGTCTATAAAGCTCGACTTGTGCAAAAGGTTTTCGACAAGTTCAAGGGATTGACTACGATGAGACCTTCTCACCCGTAGCGATGCTTAAGTCCGTCCGAATCATGTTAGCAATTGCGCATTTTATGATTATGAAATTTGGCAAATGGATGTAAAGACGCATTCTGAATGGATTTACGGAAGAAGAGTTGTATATGATGCAACGAGAAGGTTTTATCGATCCAAAGGAGCTAACAAAGTGTGCAAGCTCAATGATCCATCTATGGACTGGTGCAAGCATCTCGGAGTTGGAATAAGCGCTTTGATAGTGTGATCAAAGCATTTGGGTTTATCTGAGACTTTTGGAGAAGCCTGTATTTACAAGAAAGTGAGTGGGAGCTCTGTAGCATTTACGATATTATATGTGGATGACATATAGCTAATCGGAAATGATATAGAATTCTGGATAGCATAAAGGGATACTTGAATAAGAGTTTTTCAATGAAAGACCTCGGTGAAGCTGCTTACATATTGGGCATTAAGATCTATAGAGATAGATCAAGGCGCTTAATTGGACTTTCACAAAGCACATACCTTGACAAAATTTTGAAGAAGTTCAAAATGGATCAAGCAAAGAAAGGGTTCTTGCACGTGTTACAAGGTGTGAAGTTGAGTAAGACTCAATGCCCGACCACTGCAGAAGATAGAGAAAATGAAAGATGTTCCTATGCTTCACCATAGGCTCTATCATGTATGCAATCTTGTGTACGGACCGATGTGTGCCTTGCTATAAGCCTAGCAGGAGGTACCAAAGTAATCGAGTGGATCCTTTGGACAGCGGTCAAGAACATCTGAAATACGAAAAGGACTAAGGATATGTTTCTCGTATATGGAGGTGACAAAGAGCTCATAAACGCAGTTACGTTGATGCAAGCTTTGACACCGATCCGGACGATTCTAAATCGCAGACCGGATCGTATTTACACTAAGCGGAGGAGCTGTCGGTTGGTGCAGTTCTAAACAAAGCGTCGAAGCGGGATCTACATGTGAAGCGGAATACATAGCAGCCGGAAGCAGCTAATGAAGGAGTGCGGATGAAGGAGTTCATATCCGATCTAGGTGTCATACCTAGTGCATCGGGCCAATGAAAATCTTCGTGACAATATTGGAGCAATTGCCTTAGCAAAGGAATCCAGATTTCACAAGAGGACCAAGCACATCAAGAGGCGCTTCAAGGCCATCCGGGACTTAGTCGGTGGGAGACATAGAGATTTGCAAGATACATACGGATCTGAATGTTGCAGACCGTTGACTAAGCCTCTTCCACGAGCAAAACATGATCAGCACCAAGACTCCATGGGTGTTAGAATCATTACTATGTAATCTAGATTATTGACTCTAGTGCAAGTGGGAGCTGAAGGAAATATGCCCTAGAGGCAATAATAAAGTTATTATTTATTTCCTTATTTCATGATAAATGTTTATCATTCATGCTAGAATTGTATTAACCGGAAACATGATACATGTGTGAATGCATAGACAAACAAGATGTCACTAGTATGCCTCTACTAGACTAGCTTGTTAATCAAAGATGGTTATGTTTCCGACCATGAACAAAGAGTTGTTATTTGATTAACAAGGTCACATCATTAGTAGAATGATCGATTGACATGACCCATTCCCTTAGCTTAGCACACGATCGTTTAGTATGTTGCTCTTGCTTTTATCCATGACTTATACATGTTCCTGTAACTATGAGATTATGCAACTCCGTTTACGGAGGAACACTTTGGTGCTACCAAGCGTCACAGCGTAAGCGGGTGATTATAAAGGAGTACTACAGGTGTCTCCAAAGCGAGATGTTGGGTTGGCGTATTTGAGATTAGGTTTTGTCACTCCGATTGTCGGAGAGGTATCTCTGGGCCCTCTCGGTAATGCACATCTTTGAAGCCTTGCAAGCACTACAACTAATGAGTTAGTTGTGAGATGATGTATTACGGAGCGAGTAAAGAGACTTGCGTGCGAGATTGAACTAGGTATTGGATACCGACGATCGAATCTCGGGCAAGTAACATACCGATGACAAAGGGAACAACGTATGTTGTTATGCGGTCGACCGATAAAGATCTTCGTAGAATATGTAGGAACCAATATGGGCATCCAGGTCCGCTATTGGTTATTGACCGTGAATAGTTCTAGGTCATGTCTACATTGTTCTCGAACCGTAGGGTCCGCACGCTTAAGGTTTCGATGGCGGTTATTATGAGTTTATGTATTTTGATGTACCGAAGAAGTTGAGTCCGGATGTGATCACGGACATGACGAGGAGTCTCGGAATGGTCAAGACATAAAGATTGATATATTGGAAGCCTATGTTTGGAGTTGAATGGTTAGGACGAAAACGGAATTCTTAGGGAAACCGGAGGTTACTGGAACCCCGGAGGTAAATGGGCCTCGGTGGGCCTCGAGGGAGAAGAGGAGGGCCGGCCAGGAGGTGGCTGCGCCCTCTCCCCCCAGTCCGAATAGGACAAGGAGGGGGCGCCTCTCCTCTTCCCCTCCCCAAACCTAATCCAACTAGGAAGGGGGAGTCCTACTCGGTGGGAGTAGGACTCCTCGGCAGCGCCTAGCTAGGCCGGCCGGCCTCCCCTCCCTCCTTTATATCTGGGGCAGGGGGCACCTTGGAACACACAAGTTTGATCTTTAGATCGTTCCTTAGCCGTGTCTGGTGCCCCCTCCACCATATTCCACCTCGGTTATACCGTCGCGAAGCTTAAGCGAAGCCTGCGCGAGTGAAACATCAAGATCGTCCACCACGCCGTCGTCTTGTGGAACTCTCCCTCGACACTCGGCTGGATCGAGTCGAGGGGCGTCATCGAGCTGTACGTGTGTCAAGAACTCGGGGCGCCGAGTAACGGCGCGGGATCGGTCGGATCGCGAGGAGAACGTCGACTACTTCCTCTACGTTGTGATCGCTTCGCTTGGTCTACAAGGGTATGTAGACAACACTCTCCCCTCTCGTTGCTATACATCACCATGATCTTGCGTGTGCGTAGGAAAATTTTTGAAATTACTACGTTCCCCAACAGTATGTGGTCCGATGAATGTTGAGGCTCGTGGCGGATATCGTTATTTTCTGACCTTCACAAGATGATTTGAGCAGATATGGGTATATCTACTTGATGAAACATAAGTCTGAAATAGTTGAAAGGTTCAAAGAATTTCAGAGTGAAGTGGAAAAATCATCGTAACAAGAAAATAAAGTTTCGCGATCTCGATCATGAGACGAATATTTGAGTTACGAGTTTGGTCTTCAATTAAAACAATGTGGAATAGTTTCACAGCTCACGCCACCTGGAACACCACAACGTTATGGTGTGTCCGAACATCGTAACCGCACTTTATTGGATATGGTGCGATCTATGATGTTTCTTACTGATTTACCACTATTGTTTTGGGGTTATGCATTAGAGACAACTGCATTCACGTTAAAAGGGCACCATCTAAATCCGTTGAGACGACACTATATGAACTGTGGTTTAGCAAGAAACCAAAGTTGTCGTTTCTTAAAGTTTGGGGCTGCGATGCTTATGTGAAAAAGTTTCATCCTGATAAGCTCAAACTCAAATCGGAGAAGTGCGTCTTCATAGAATACCCAAAGGAAATTGTTGGGTACACCTTCTATCACAGATCCGAAGGCAAAACATTCGTTGCTAATAATGGATCCTTTCTAGAGAAGGAGTTTCTCTCGAAAGAAGTGAGTGGGAGGAAAGTAGAACTTTATGAGGTAACTGTACATGTTTCCTTATTGGAAAGTAGTTCATCACAGAAATCTGTTCTTGTGACTACTATACCAATTAGTGAGGAAGCTAATGATGATGATCATGTAACTTCAAATCAAGTTACTACCGAACCTCGTAGGTAAAACGGAGTGAGATCCGCACCAGAGTGGTACGGTAATCCTGTTCTGGAGTTCATGTTACTTGACCATGACAAACCTACGAACTATGAGGAAGCGATGATGAGCCCAGATTCCGTGAAATGGCTTGAGGCCATGAAATCTGAGATGAGATCCATGTATGAGAACAAAGTGTGGACTTTGGTGGAGTTGCCCGATGATCGGCAAGCCATAGAAAATAAATGGATCTTCAAGAGGAAGAGACGGACGATAGTAGTGTTACTATCTACAAAGCTAGACTTGTCGAAAAAGGTTTTTGACAAAGTTCAAGATGTTGAATACAATGAGATTTTCTCACTCGTATCGATGCTTAAAAGTCTGTCCGAATCATGTTAGCAATTGCCACATTTTTTGAAATCTGGCAAAAGGATGTCAAAACTGCATTTCTTAATGGGTTTATTAAAGAAGAGTTGTATATGATGCAACCAAAAGGTTTTGTCAATCCTAAAGGTGCTAACAAAATGTGCAAGCTCCAGCGATCCATCTATGGACTGGTGCAAGCATCTCGGAGTTGGAATATATGCTTTGATAAGTTGATCAAAGCATATAGTTTATCTGAGACTTGCAAATGAAGCCTGTATTTACTAGAAAGTGAGTGGGAGCACTACTGACATTTCGATAAGTATATGTGAATGACATATTGTAGATCGAAATAATGTAGAATTATTACGCAAAGCATAAAGGAGTGTTTGAAAGGAGTTTTTCAAAGAAAGACCTCGGTGAAGCTGCTTACATATTGAGCATCAAGATCTATAGAGATAGATCAAGGCGCTTGATAAGTTTTTCAATGAGTACATACCTTGACAAGATTTTGAAGTAGTTCAAAATGGAACAATCAAAGAAAGAGTTCTTGCCTGTGTTACAAGGTGTGAAATTGAGTAAGACTCAAAACCCGACCACGGCAGAAGATAGAAAGAGAATGAAAGTCATTCCCTATGCCTTGGCCATAGGTTCTATAAAGTATGCCATCTTTGTGTACCAGATCTATTGTATACCCTGCACTGAGTTTGGCAAGGGAGTACAATAGTGATCTAGGAGTAGATCACTGGACAGCGGTCAAAATTATCCTTAGTGGAATAAGGATATGTTTCTCGATTATGGAACTGACAAAAGGTTCATCGTAAAGGGTTACGTTGATGCAAGTTTTTGACACCGGTCTGGATGACTCTAAGTCTCGATCTAGATACATATTGAAAGTGGGAGCAATTAGCTAAAGTAGCTCCGTGCAGAGCATTGTAGACATAGAAAATTGCAAAATACATAACGGATCTGAATGTGAAAGACCCGGTGACTAAGATTCACTCACAAGCAAAACATGATCACACCTTAGTACTCTTTGGGTGTTAATCACATAGCGATGTGAACTAGATTACTGAATCTAGTAAACCCTTTGGGTGTTGGTCACATGGCGATGTGAACTATGGGTGTTAATCACATGATGATGTGAATTATCGATGTTAATCACATGGTGATGTGATCTAGATTATTGACTCTAGTGCAAGTGGGAGACTGAAGGAAATATGCCCTAGAGGCAATAATAAAGTTATTATTTATTTCCTTATATCATGATAAATGTTTATTATTCGTGCTAGAATTGTATTAATCGGAAACATAATACATGTGTGAATCTATAGACAAACAGAGTGTCACTAGTATGCCTCTACTTAACTAGCTTGTTAATCAAAGATGGTTATGTTTCCTAACCATGGACAAAGAGTTGTTATTTGATTAACGGGATCACATCATTAGTTGAATGATCTGATTGACATGGCCCATTCCGTTAGCTTAGCACCCGATCGTTTAATATGTTGCTATTGCTTTCTCCGTGACTTATACATGTTCCTATGACTATGAGATTATGCAACTCCCGTTTACCGGAGGAACACTTTGTGTGCTACCAAACATCACAACGTAATTGGGTGATTATAAAGGTGCTCTACAGGTGTCTCCAAAGGTACTTGTTGTGTTGGCGTATTTCGAGATTAGGATTTGTCACTCCGAATGTCGGAGAGGTATCTCTGGGCCCTCTCGGTAATGCACATCACTTAAGCCTTGCAAGCATTGCAACTAATGAGTTAGTTGTGAGATGATGTATTACGGAACGAGTAAAGAGTCTTGCTGGTAACGAGATTGAACTAGGTATTGGATACCGACGATCGAATCTCGGGCAAGTAACATACCGATGACAAAGGGAACAACGTATGTTGTTATGCGGTCTGACCGATAAAGATCTTCGTAGAATATGTAGGAACCATTATGGGCATCCAGGTCCCGCTATTGGTTATTGGCGGAGATGTGTCTCGGTCATGTCTACATTGTTCTCGAACCATAGGGTCCGCACGCTTAAGGTTTCGATGTGCTTATATTATGAGTTTATGAGTTTTGATGTACCGAATGAGTTGAGTCCCGGATGAGATCGGGGACATGACGAGAGTCTCGAAATGGTTGAGGCGTAAAGATCGATATATTGGACGACTATATTTGGAGTTCGGAAAGGTTCGAGTGATTCGGTATTTTTGAGTCTGGGAGAGTTACGGGAATTCGTATTGGGCCTTAATGGGCCATACGGGAAAGGAGAGAAAGGGCCAAAAGGGTGGCCGCACCCCTCCCCATGGACTAGTCCGAATTGGACTAGGGAGGGCCCCCTTCCTTCCTTCTCCTTCTCTCTTCCCTTTCCTTCTCTCCTACTCCTACTACATGGAAGGGCTCCTAGTTGGACTAGGAAAGGGGGAATCCTACTCCCGGTGGGAGTAGGACTCCCCTAGGGCGCGCCATAGAGAGGGCCGGCCCTCCCCTCCTCCACTCCTTTATATCTGAGGCGGGGGCACTCCATAGACACACAAGTTGATCTTCGTGATCGTTCCTTAGCCGTGTGCGGTGCCCCTTCCACCATATTCCACCTCGGTCATATCGCTTGGCGGTGCTTAGGCGAAGCCTGCGACGGTTGAACATCAAGATCGCCACCACGCCGTCGTCTTGTGGAACTCCTGCCCAAGCTTTGCTGGATCGGAGCCGGGGGCGTCATCGAGCTGAGCGTGTGCCAAGAACTCGGAGGTGCGAGATGCGGTGCTTGGATCGGTCGGATCATGAAGACGTCACGACTACATCAACCGCGTTGTCATAACGCTTCCTCTTACAGTCTACGAGGGTACGTAGACAACACTCTCCCCTCTCGTTGCTATACATCATCATGATCTTGTGTGTGCGTAGGATTTTTTTTGAAATTACTACGTTCCCCAACACGTACTCCGCCCTCGCCCATTTGAGGGCGGTCCCATCAGCGGCGGCCATGTCCACGTGCTCCTTCTTCACAGGGAGCAACCCCGGCTCGGACTTCAGCCTGACGAACCGGGAAGAAGAAGGAGATATGCGGCCGCCCTCGTGGATGACGAGGGCGCCGCGGCGGGTACGACGCCCGAGCGGCGTCTCCTGTGGCCCCGGCTTGACGGAGCGAAGCGCCGGCGAACCGTAGGAGAGGGAGCCAGAGCCCGACTACGAGGAGGTCGCCGTCTCCATCCACCGCGGCGTCCAGGAGCTGTCGCGGCGGCGTGAAAAGCTGGGGGTGCCGGGTACTCTAGGCACGACGTGTTGCCAGCCTCGATGTGCTCGAGGACGGCTTTGAGGGTGCGGCCGGGGACGCCCCACCCTCGGCGTCGCCCCATCATCGGTGCCGCCCCTCGGAGTTGTGGCAGCCGCGGGGCTCGACGTCATTCGAGGAGGCGAGCTGGTCGGCGTGGCGGCGTTCGAAGTACATAGTCCACAACGTGTTGCTGTCGGGGTGTGCCTCGGCTGGTTAAGCACCTCCTCTGTCAGCGAGTACCGGATGCGTGCGATCTTGGCACGTAGCCGGTGGGCACTGGTGGCACCGGGACTTCGTCGGCGCTCAGTTTCCTCGTGCCCGGTGTTGTGGTTCTAAGCCTGACAGTAGAAAGGGGGTAGGTACGGAGAGGCAAGATCTTAGCTATGGCGAAGATGTACACACGAGGTTTTATGAGTTCAGGCCCTTCTCGGAGGAAGTAATAGCCCTACGTCTCGATGTCCAGAGGCGGTCGATTGGATTGTGTGTGTTGATTTACAGAGTGTGCGAACCCTTGTCCCAGAGAAGGGGGGTGGCTTATATAGAGTGCGCCAGGACCCCCGTCATCCTCCATTACAAGGGAACTAATGTACATAAAGTAAGGGCATTACTGGTAACGCCAGCATTTAGTACTCTTAATGCTCATGAAGACTAAGGAGTAAATATCTGGCCGTTGTGTGCTCTTCCGGCTTCTGGTCTCCGATATGGTCGAGTGATCTTCCTTGTGGTCGAGTGACGACAGGTAATGATCGTCGAGTGGTGTGAGTGTCGAGTGGATTGCACTTGACGTACGAGACTAGTGCTCTTCTATTGACTCTTGGTCTTTCCATCTTCCAGGGTAGTGACCTTGGGTAGGACGTATAGGTCGAGCCTATGACTCTACCCCGGGTCTGTATCCTCATCAGTAGCCCCCGAATGGATTAAGGTGTGAGAGGAAAGTAAGACAACGTTGGACCTGTCATGTGCTTCGTGTCTCCGCGAGTGTTTCCTATTAGACCGAACACCTGCGTTGATACTTCGGAGTCGACTCGATTGCCTTGATCCATTCAGGAAGTCGTCGACTGAACTGATGGCCTCATGCGTCGAGTGTCGTGTGGGAGCGTGAGATCTCGGGCGAGATTGTCTGCGGGGAATCCCGGATTCTGCGGGATATGAAATTTCGGAGGCATGCACGGGTAGGAGGGTGCTGAAAAAAGGGGAACCCGGACGAGCCGAGATGCCTCGATTATCATGCCACCTTTTTCGCAACATTCGCTGCGCACAACTGTAGTAGGATTTGACGGGATTGCCCGGCCCCACGCGTCAGTCACTCGGAAGTGAGCCTTTATAAGGCGGCGGGGCCGGGGTGCTTGCACTGTGCACGCCCGCCCCTTCTTCTCCTTTCTCTGCTCCTCCGCCGAACCAAGCGCTTCCGCCTCCGACGTCACCGCTTTCCCACCATGGTGAAGGACAAGACGGCGGTGCTAGAGCGCGCCAAGAAGGCGACGGGGGCGGCGAAGGGCAAGAAACCAAGCCGCGGATCGTCATCGCGCTCGGGGTTGCCGCCAGGCTGGATCCAAGGCGATTGGATCCGGTCTTCGATCCGGCAGGAGGATCTGACCGAGCTGGAGGAGACCAGGCTGATTGCGGAGGGAGCAGCGAGGCTGCCGAAGGGAGAGACGGAACCTCAACCTCGACCGGGTGAGTGTGTCTTGCTCGCCACCCATGTCGACCGAGGCTTCTCGCTTCCTCCGCATCCTTTCTTCCGAGGGTTTTTGAACTTTTTCGGGGCACAGCTCCATCACTTTTCCCCCAACACCATCACATATCTAGCCGCGTTCGTGTCGATGTGCGAGAACTTCTTAGGGTGCCGACCGCACTGGGGTCTCTTCAAACACATCTTCACCATTCGTTCCCAGTCGGTTAAGAAGGCGAAGTCGAGCGACTCGAAAACCCACGTTATCCAAATGTGTGGGGGTTTAGGTATCCAAAAGAGGAATAGGAGTGCTTTCCCCGCTATGATCCTCCCTGAATCCGTCAGGGGCTGACAATCGACCTGGTTCTACTGCCAGGACGTGGCGACTCCGGGCCAGTCGACCGGTCTTCCTCCTTTTTCATTCGACCGCGTCCAGACTCCTGCTCCACTGAAGGTTACTGCTGCTGAGACCATGGAGACGAGGATGTTAGTGGACCGAGTGGTCCAGCTCATCAATGATGGTGTCACTGGAATGGACTTGCTGGAGGTGTTCCTCGCTTGGCGTATCCAGCCTCTCCAGTCCCGTGACCACCCGATGTGGTTGTACTCTGGGCCGGGCGACTCCACTCGGGTCCATCTAGAAGAAGTGCCGCTCGGCACCGTGGCCTTGTGGTTGAAGGGTATCACGGGCAATCAAGATAACCCTAGAGGATCCAGGCGAGTCGCCCCTTTCGAAAACCTTCTCCGTTCCGACTGTTTTCCGCTTGCATTCCGACTGTTGTTTGGTGTTGGCTGACTCTTGTTTTGGCCAACTTGCTTTGCAGGTATTCACAGAGATGTACTCAATGCCCAACGGCGAACAGGCTTTGGCGCAGGACCAGGAGGGGGAGGACATCACGGAGGAGAGTGGCGAATGGGAGTCCCCGGGAGAGGAGGAGGAGGAGGAGAGTGAGGAGTCGGACGAGGAGGATGAGGTCGACTCGCCACCACGCTCTGAGCGTCGATCCAAGCAGCAACATGATCCAACCGGCGGTCGAGTGAAGAGTGTGGCTTCGAGCACCACCACCCAGAAGCGCACTCGAACGTCGACTCCGGAGCCGTCGGAGAAGGTGGCTAAGCAACCTAAAGTCGCCCCTTCCAAGACCCGAAAGACGCTGCCACGCATCAAGATGGATGTCCCCGTTGCCTCAGTGTGGGTATCTTGTTTGCCTTTCTGTAAGTCGACTGAAGGTTTTCCCGATCCGACTGACTAGTTCTTGTGTCCTTCCAGCCCTACCTACGTTGCCACTGACATGGACGTTGACAAGGCACCAGAAGACGAAGAAGCCACCTCACGGGCTGGTAAGTTCATTCAACTCAGTCCTATTCAACCGAGTGGGTGGTCGATTGACTGAAAATTTGGTGCTTCTCTTCTTATGTAGCTCTGCAAGATATCGTTGTGCTTCCTGATGACGAGGAGGAAGAAGTGCCCCTACAAGAGAGGAAGAAGAAGAGTGGAGGCTCGAGCAGAAGGAGACTTGAAGTCCAAATCCCTCAGTCGACGCCGGCTCCCGAGGCGACAGCTCGGACTAACGTCACATTTGCCGACCCGTTGACGACTGATCGTCCGTCGGGTCGATTACCTGACGCTTCTTTGCCTTTGGTGGAACTCCATTAAATCGACCGCCGCTACTTTGACCGTTCTGGAGCCATCTCTTTTTGCTACATATCAAACTCCGGACGATTCGCCAAGTGCCGCTAGGGAAGCTCTTCGCCACGCAAATCTTGTCATGGAGTAGGTGAAGGTGATGCATGAGGCTAGTCGGATAGCCTACAATGCCAACACTGCCCTTTAGACCAATGTTCAGGTTAGTAAACTTCCGACTGAACTTTTGAACGTTGCTTTATATCTGATCACCCACTGGGTGTTCCTTCATTTAGAACCTAAGAAATCTCTGATTTTTGCACTTTCCGAATCAGCGGGGGCACGTTGAGTGTACCCAATGGGTGTAGTCCCCGAGACCACGGTCATTCTTGGCGATCGGAGGTCCGATGAGTGTTGATCATTACGCCTCGATTTTTTCTTGAGTATTGATCGATCCGGTGGGGGGCACGCTGAGTGCACCCATCAGGTGTAATCCCAAGACTCTTGTTGAATATTTTATTCGGCAATAGTCTTAGAATAAACCTTCTCTTTCCTTTGTTGTTTGCATGTGTCGATGATATATACATCTTTACGTGCGTAGAGGTCTTGTGATCTTGGAGCTCGGCTCACGAATTAAGAAGAAGCATATCGGTGTGGAACTTGATCTCGAACTTGCGAAGAAGAATCAAGAAAGCTCGGGAAGAAACAGCCATCATGGGAGGTAATCACTCGGCCATTTTATGCGCTTTGTAGCTTTACACTTGGCAATGGCTTTTCTTTCGGTCTCTTTGAACCGAGTGAATTCGCATAGCGCTCAAGATGTGCGTAGTGAAAATCGCCAACTCGGTCTCGTCGAAGAGTGTTGTTTCTTTAGAGAGGATGAAGGAAGCTCGGAAGCGAAGGATCACTGGACCTTGCGTAAAATACGCAAGATAAGCATGAGTGCTATGGATGGCTCTTGTAGGGAGACGGAGCTAATCCATAGTGGTGTATTGATATGGTGAATATGTGGACTCAGCGCCACCTCAAAAGAGTTACTTGCAATGTAGTTCAGATAGCCACCGAGTCAAAGCTGGCTTGCTGCAGCTTAAACCCCACCATCCCTTTGTTGATAATGATGCATATGTAGTTAGTTCGATGTAAGTCTTGTCGGGTACATTTGTACTCACGCTGCCTATTTTATGTTTTTGCAGAGACTTCCGCCTCACTAGTAGTTCCGCTGTGGACTTCGACGCTTATCTTGTTACCTCACCATTTATGTTATGCCCTCTGCAGATCTAGTAGATAGTCGTGCTTCTCACCCTTTTTCATTTATAGTTGTCTCAGACTCAAACATGTTAAGCTTCCGCATGTGCTTTGACTTGTATGCTCAATGCTAGGTCGAGAGACCCATGTTTGTAATATCTCGCCTCCTGAGCCTATTGAATAAAATACTTGAGTTGTAGAGTCATGTTGTGATGCCATGTTGTATTTGCACATATCGAGCATATTGTGTGTATGTTATTGAAATGCTTGGTATGTGTGGGATCCGACTATCTAGTTGTTTATCCTGGTAGCCTCCTCATCGAAATGTCTCCTAGTGCTTCCATCGAGCCTTGGTAGCTTGCTACCGCTCCGAACACTTAGGCTGGCCGCATGTGTCCTTCTTCGCTCTCGGTTCTGTTCCTTCGGGAAATGTCACGCGGTGTTTACCAGAGTCCTCGTTAGCCCGCCATACTGCTTATCGAGTCCCGCTAGCCTAGTTGCTACAGCCCGAATTCACTGCCGATGATCGACACGCTCGCTGATGGGTCATGTATGCCTCGCCCTCGTAAGTTAGTGCCACTTTGGGTTTACGACTAGCCATGTCAGCCCGGCTCCTTATCATATGGATGCTAGCGACACTATCATATACGCAGCTAAAAGGCTAAACGGTCCCGCAAAGGTAAGGCGACACCGTGGGGATACCGTGGCGTGAGGCTGCAAAGTGATATGAGGTGTTACATGCTAGATCGATGTGGCATTGAGTCGGGGTCCTGACAAAGACGAAGCTTGCGGACGAGAAGCTGGCTTCAGTCGGCAAGTTGGAGGATGAGAACGCGATGTTGAAGACGGCTGTCTCAGACGCTAATCGTGAAGTTGAGCAACTGCGGAAGGACAAGGAGAAATTGACCGCTGAAGTTGAAGGCCTCAGGACCAAGACTGGCAAGCTAGAGTCTCATTTAGAGCAACTCGCGGCAAAGCTTGTCCTGAATCTTGAGGGTACGTCTGTCCTGTTAAATAACTATCGTCGACTGAGATTTGCAATACTATCGACTCATTGTTTGTTGTGATGAAACATAACTCTGTCAGGACTTCGAGGCCGAAACTGGACGGGTCGAGACAGGTCTCGACCCTATCAACTGCCCCATGAAGGATGAAGCCGCGATGAACTTGCTCCGACTGGAATCGCGCTTGGATGATGCAGTTGACTATCTGGCTCAGCTGAAGGCGGTGATGACCCGAGTGGGAGCTCTGGCCTCGGGAGGAACTGTCGCAAGACCTCGAGTCCTTGATGGCTCGGCTAAACCAGATTCCAAGTCGAGTGCAAGAGTGGAAGAAATCCTCTGCCCGCTGTGGTGCTGATGTCGCTTTGTCTCTGGTCCGAGTGCACTGCAAGGAAGCTAAAGAAGACAAGTTGGCAGCTCTCAAAGTGGCGAACACTAAGAAGCACTCCTTCCAGGATTTCATGGACACTTTCCTTGAGGCAGCCACTCGCATCGCCGACAGCATCAACCTCGACAGCTTCTGCGACCCGGCCAGTCCTTCTCCCGCCGAGTAATCAAAAGAAAAACATTATCCTTATCACTTTTATTTGCCTCAGAATGCCGAGTGAACTTGTAACCGATAAAAACTCCTTCAGGCCTGATGCCCGAGCACTTTATTCTGCGGTTAAGAAACCTTGGATTTGTCACCTCATAAACTGCGTCTGTCTTCGATCAAAAACCGTTTTTTTGAATTGTTGTCTGTTTGCTTGATGCAACTGCTGGAGAAGGTTGGCCAGTCGACTGATCGGGTGATCCTTGGGCAACCTTGATTAGTTTATCAGCGAGGCGTTCCAGTCGACTAATCGGACGATCCTTGAGCGGCATTGATCAGCTCATTAGCAAGGCATTCAACAATGGTCTCGTCGTTCCAGTCGACCAATCGGGTGCATTGATCAGCTCATCAGCAAGGCACTCAGCAATGGTCTTGACGTTCCAGTCGACCGGTTGGGTGACCCTTGAGTAGCATTGATCAGCTTATCAGCAAGGTACTCGGCTTTTGGAGAAGGACGGCCAGTCACCTGATTGAGCAACCTTTGAATAGCATTGATCATCTCATCAGCAAGGCACTCAGCAATGGTCTCGTCGTTCCAGTCGACCAATCGGGTGCATTGATTAGCTCATCAGCAAGGCACTCAGCAATGGTCTTGACGTTCCAGTCGACCGGTTGGGTGATCCTTGAGTAGCATTGATCAGCTCATCAGCAAGGTACTCAGCTTCTGGAGAAGGACGGCCAGTCGCCTGATCAAGCAACCTTTGAATAGCATTGATCAGCTCATCAGCAAGGCACTCAGCAATGGTCTTGACGTCCCAGTTGACCGGTTGGGTAAGGTTTTCGAACCTTAGGCGAGTACGAGACTACGGCTAAGCCTCCCGAGTGAGAGGATTGCTCTTCACTCGGTGAGATTTTTCAAACTTAGGCGAGTACGAGACTGCAGCTAAGCCCCTGAGTGGGAGGATCGCTCTCCACTTGGTAGGATTTTTCATTACTTAGGCAAGCACTGGGCTGCAGCTAAGCCTCCCGAGTGGGAGGATTGCTGTTGACTCAGTAGGATTTTTTCGAACTTAGGCGAGTACGAGACTGCAGCTAAGCCCCCGAGTGGGAGGATCACTCTCCACTTGGTGGCATTTTTAAAACTTAGGCGAGTACGAGACTGCAGCTAAGCCCCTGAGTGGGAGGATCGCTCTCCACTTGGTGGGATTTTTATCACTTAGGCGAGCACTGGGCTGCAGCTAAGCCCCCGAGTGAGAGGCAGACTCATCACTCGGTAGAATTTTTATCACTTAGGCGAGCACTGGCTGCAGCTTAAGCCCCGAGTGTGAGGCGACTCATCACTCAGTAGGATTTTTATCACTTAGGCGAGCACTGGGCTGCAGCTAAGCCCCCGAGTGAGAGGCAAACTCATCACTCGGTAGGATTTTTATCACTTAGGCGAGCACTGGGCTGCAGCTAAGCCCCCGAGTGAGAGGCAGACTCATCACTCGGTAGGATTTTATCACTTAGGCGAGCATTAGGCTGCAGCTAAGCCCCCGAGTGTGAGGCAGACTCATCACTTGGTAGAATTTTTATCACTTAGGTTCAGGCGAAATAGATTCGCGGCTAAAGTAGCATACTCAAAAAGAAATAAACAACAACCACTCGGAAGGAGTAACTTATGTCTTTTGATAATTAAGCTAACAGGTATCCCTTATTACATCCGATCGGTTTAACTATTTAAGAATAGAAACAGCGGAGCAGATCCGCATTCCAGGCGCGCGCCTCATCTCTATTGTGTTTGACGTTGAAGAGACGGTATGCTCCATTGTGGAGCACCTTGGTGATGACGAAAGGGCCTTCCCAAGCGGGGGCGAGCTTGTGTGGCCTTTGTTGATCCACTCGGAGGACCAAGTCCCCTTCCTGGAATGCACGACCCCTTACGTTCTTGGCATGGAATCAACGTAAGTCTTGCTGGTAAACGGTTGACCGGATCAAAGCCATCTCTCTCTCTTCCTCCAAGAGTTCGACTACGTCTTGTCAAGCTTGCTCTGCTTCTTCTTCTGAGAAGAGTTCGACCCGGGGAGCGTTGTGGAGCAAATCGCTCGGCAAAACACCTTCGGCTTCATAGACCAGAAAGAATGGAGTCCGTCCAGTCGACCGATTGGGGGTTATCCTCAGTCCCCAAAGAACCGATGGGAGCTCGTCGACCCAAGCCCCTGCCGCGTGCTTGAGGTCAGGGCATTAGTCGAGGCTTCAGCCCTTTGAGAATCAATCCATTCGCTCGCTCAACTTGTCCTCGTGCCCTGGGAGGCGCAAAAAGCTTTGAACTCTTCAGAATCGAAGTTCGAGCCGTTGTTCGTGATGATGCTGTGCGGGATGCCGTATCTGAATATAAGTTCTCTGATGAAACTCACGGCTGTGCTCGCTTCGAGGCTCTTAATGGGCTTGGCTTCGATCCATTTGGTGAACTTGTCGACTGTTACCAGCACATGAGTAAATCCACTCCTGCCTGTCCTCAGCGGTCCTACCATGTCCAATCCCCAAACGGCAAAGGGCCAGACGAGTGGAATAGTCTTCAGAGCTGACGCAGGTTTGTGAGACTTGTTGGAATAAAACTGACAACCTTCACACTTGTCCACTATTTCCTTTGCCATCTCGTTAGCGTGCGGCAGTAAAACCCGGCTCGATATGCTTTGGCTACGATGGTCCGAGAGGACGCATGGTGACCACAGGTCCCCGAGTGGATATCATTAAGGATCATTCGGCCTTCTTCTGGTGTGATGCAGTTCTAGCAGGCTCCAGTTACACTCTCTCTGAACAACTGTCCTCTTATCACAGTAAAGGCTTTAGATCGTCGGACGATCCATCAAGCTTCTTCTTCATCCTCTGGGAGTTCCTTCCTAAGGATATATGCGATGTATGGTACTGTCTGTTGGGGAACGTAGTAATTTCAAAAATTTCCCTACGCACACGCAAGATCATGGTGATGCATAGCAACGAGAGGGGAGAGTGTTGTCTTTGTACCCTCGTAGACCGAAGCGGAAGCGTTGACGCAACGTAGAGGAAGTAGTTGTACGTCCTCCCGGTCCAACCGATCCAAGCACCGTTACTCCGGCACCTCCGAGTTCTTGACACGCGTACAGCTCGATGACGCACCCTTGATCTCCAATCCAAGAGAGGCCCGAGGGGAGTTACACAAGACGACGGCGTGGTGACGATCTTGATGTTCTCTGTCGCAGGGCTTCGCCTAAGCACCGCTACAATATGACCGAGGTGTAATATCATGGAGGGGGGCACCGCACACGGCTAAGGAACGATCTCAATGATCAACTTGTGTGTTATAGGGTGCCCCCTTACCCCAGATATAAAGGAGGGAGGGAGGAGGAGGCCGGCCCAAGGGGGGCGCGCCATAGAGGAGGGGGAAACCTACTCCAAGTAGGTTTCACCCCTTTTTCCTTATCTTATTTGGAGGGGGAAGGAAAGAGTACTAGTAGTAGTATTAGGAAGAGGGGGAAGGAGAAGGAAAGGGGGCCGCCCCTCCCCAATCGGATTGGGCTGGGGCGCGCCTCCCTTGTTCCTTCTCCTTCCTCCTACATGGGCCCAATAAGGCCCATATACCTCCCGGGGTTCCAGAACCCTCAGGAGCTCCAAACTTCTCCGGAACCTTTCCGTGTCCAAATATATCCGTCCAATATATCAATCTTTATGTCTCGACCATTTGGAGACTCCTCGTCATGTCCGTGATCATATCCGGACTCAACAACCTTTCAAGACATCAAAATACATAAACTCATAATATAACCATCATCGAAACCTTAAGCGCGGACTCTACGGTTCGAGAACAATGTAGACATGACCGAGACACGTCTCCGTCAATAACCAATAGCGGACCTCGATGCCCATATTGGTTCCTACATATTCTACGAAGATCTTTATCGGTCAGACCGCATAACAACATACGTTGTTCCCTTTGTCATCGGTATGTTACTTGCCCGAGATTCGATCGTCGGTATCCAATACCTAGTTCAATCTCATTACCGGCAAGTCTCTTTACTCGTTCCGTAATACATCATCTCACAACTAACTCTTTAGTTGAAATGCTTGCAAGGCTTAAGTGATGTGTATTACCGAGAGGGCCCAGAGATACCTCTCCGACATTCGGAGTGACAAATCCTAATCTCGAAATACGCCAACTCAACAAGTACCTTTGGAGACACTGTAGAGCACCTTTATAATCACCCATTCGTTGTGACGTTTGGTAGCACACAAAGTGTTCCTCCGTAAACGGAGTTGCATAATCTCATAGTCATAGGAACATGTATAAGTCATGAAGAAAGCAATAGCAACATACTAAACGATCGGGTGCTAAGCTAGCTGAATGGGTCATGTCAATCGATCATTCAACTAATGATGTGATCCCGTTAATCAAATAACAACTCTTTGTCCATGGTTAGGAAACATAACCATCTTTGATTAACAAGCTAGTCAAGTAGAGGCATACTAGTGACACTGCTTGTCTATATATTCACACATGTATTATGTCTCGGTTAATACAATTCTAGCATGAATAATAAACATTTATCATGATATAAGGAAATAAATAATAACTTTATTATTGCCTCTAGGGCATATTTCCTTGATCTCCCACTTGCACTAGAGTCAATAATCTAGATCACATCACCATGTGATTCACATCGATAGTTCACATCATCATGTGATTAACACCCATAGTTCACATCGCCATGTGACCAACATCCAAAGGGTTTACTAGATTCAGTGATCTAGTTCACATCACTATGTGATTAACACCCAAAGAGTACTTAGGTGTGATCATGTTTTGCTTGTGAGAGAATCTTAGTCAACGGGTCTTTCACATTCAGATCCGTTATGTATTTTGCAATTTTTTATGTCTACAATGCTCTGCACGGAGCTATTCTAGCTAATTGCTCCCACTTTCAATATGTGTCTAGATCGAGACTTAGAGTCATCCAGATCGGTGTCAAAACTTGCATCGACGTAACCCTTACTTACCTAACCTTTTGTCACTTCCATAATCGAGAAACATATCCTTATTCCACTAAGGATAATTTTGACCGCTGTCCAAATGATCTACTCCTAGATCACTATTGTACTCCTTGCCAAACTCAAAGGCAGAGGGTATACAATAGATCGGTACACAAAGATGGCATACTTTATAGAACCTATGGCCAAGGCATAGGAATGCATTTCATTTTCTCTCTATCTTCTCGCAGTGGTCGGGCTTTGAGTCTTACTCAACTTCACACCTTGCAACACAGGCAAGAACCCTTTCTTTGCTTGATCCATTTTGAACTTCTTCAAAACTTTGTCAAGGTATGTGCTTTGTGAAAGTCCAATTAAGCGCCTTGATCTATCTCTATAGATCTTAATGCCCAATATGTAAGCAGCTTCACCGAGGTCTTTCATTGAAAAACTTTTATTCAAGTATCCCTTTATGCTATCCAGAATTCTATATCATTTCCAATCAATAATATGTCATCCACATATAATATTAGAAATGCTACAGAGCTCCCACTCACTTTCTTGTAAATACTGAGCTTCTCCAAAAGTCTCAGATAAAACCAAATGCTTTGATCACACTATCAAAATGTTTATTCCAACTCCGAGAGGCTTGCACCAGTCCATAAATGGAACGTTGGAGCTTGCACACTTTGTTAGCTCCTTTGGATCGATAAAACCTTACGGTTGCATCATATACAACTCTTCTTCCGTAAATCCATTCAGAATGCAGTTTTTACATCCATTTGCCAAATTTCATAATCATAAAATGCGGCAATTGCTAACATGATTCGGACAGACTTAAGCATCGCTACGGGTGAGAAGGTCTCATCGTAGTCAACCCCTTGAACTTGTCGAAAACCTTTTGCAACAAGTCGAGCTTTGTAGACAGTAACATTACCATCAGCGTCAGTCTTCTTCTTGAAGATCCATTTATTCTCAATTGCTTGCCGACCATCGGGCAAGTCAACCAAAGTCCACACTTTGTTCTCATACATGGATCCCATCTCAGATTTCATGGCCTTAAGCCATTTTGCGGAATCTGGGCTCATCATCGCTTCCTCATAGTTCATAGGTTTGTCATGGTCAAGTAACATGACCTCCAGAACAGGATTACCGTACCACTCTAGTGCGGATCTCACTCTGTTTTACCTACGAGGTTCGGTAGTAACTTGATCTGAAGTTACATGATCATCATCATTAGCTTCCTCACTAATTGGTATAGTAGTCACAAGAACAAATTTCTGTGATGAACTACTTTCCAATAAGGAACACGTCATGATTACCTCATCAAGTTTTACTTTCCTCCCACTCACTTCTTTCGAGAGAAACTCCTTCTCTAGAAAGGATCCATTTATTAGCAACGAATGTTTTGCCTTCGGATCTGTGATAGAAGGTGTACCCAACAATTTCCTTTGGGTATTCTATGAAGACGCACTTCTCCGATTTGGGTTTGAGCTTATCAGATGAAACTTTTTCACATAAGCATCGCAGCCCCAAACTTTAAGAAACGACAACTTTGGTTTCTTGCTAAACCACGTTCATATAGTGTCGCCTCAACGGATTTAGATGGTGCCCTATTTAACGTGAATGCGGCTGTCTTTAATGCATGATCCCAAAACGATATTGGTAAATCAGTAAGAAACATCATAGATTGTACTATATCCAATAAAGTACGGTTATGACGCTCGACACACCATTAAGATGTGGTGTTCGGTGGCATGAATTTGTGAAACTATTCCACATTGTTTTAATTGAAGCCAAACTCATAACTCAAATATTTGTCTCCGCGATCGATCGTAGAAACCTTATTTTCTTGTCACGATGATTTTTCCACTTCACTCAAATTCTTTGAACCTTTCAACTATTTTAGACTTATGTTTCATCAAGTAGATATACCCATATCTGCTCAAATCATCTGTGAAGGTCGAAAATAACGATACCCGCCATGAGCCTTAACACTCAATGGATCGCATACATCAAGATGTATTATTTCCAATAAGTGGGTTGCTCGCTCCATCGTTCCGGAGAACGGAGTCTTAGTCATCTTGCCCATGAGGCATGGTTCGCAAGCATCAAGTGATTCATAATCAAGTGATTCCAAAATCCCATCAGCATGGAGTTTCTTCATGCGCTTTACACCAATATGACCTAAACGGCAGTGCCACAAATAAGTTGCACTATGTAACGCCCCGGACACACCCGCCGGTGGTCGTTACTCCTGGAGGGATCTAGACTGGCCTCACAGATCAATACTAGTCTTTTCTGCGCACTTTGTCCTCACTCGTGCGCACTCCGGAGCAACTTCGATCGGTCACCCATCTCAAACTACTCCAAGCTGAGCACGCTTAACTTTGGAGTTCTGTCCAATGGGATCCTTAAAAGAAGGAATTCCTTATTGATATGAGTAGTCTATCATCCCTAATAAGCCGTGCTATTACATACACCCACACTCGAGGAACCGACGTCCTCGTCGGCCACAGAACGTTCCTCTTGGCACAACCGTCAGGCATCCGATCCGTACATGTGCCATGCCGCAGCCACGACGGGTCACAAACGCATGAACAACATGACCGCAAGACCTGTCCGCAACCATCCGTAACCGCGAGGGTCGGCTCGATACCAACTTGTAACGCCGGACACACCCGCCGGTGGTCGTTACTCTGGAGGATCTAGACTGGCCTCACAGATCAATACTAGTCTTTTTCAAGACTTTGTCCTCACTGCGCGCACTCCGGAGCAACTTCGGTCGGTCACCCATCTGAAACTACTCCAAGCCGAGCACGCTTAACTTTGGAGTTCTGTCCGAATGGGATCCCGGAAAAGAAGGAATTCCTTATTGATATGAGTAGTCTATCATCCCTAATAAGCCAGGCTATTACACACTATCATTATTAACTTTGCATCTTTTGGTTTCAATATTATGAATATGTGTATCACTACGATCGAGATCCAATGAACCATTTTCATTGGGTGTGTAACCATATAAGGTTTTATTCATGTAAACAGAACAACAATTTATTCTCTTACTTAAATGAATAACCGTATTGCAATAAACACGATCAAATCATATTCATGCTCAACGCAAACACCAAATAACATTTATTTAGGTTCAACACTAATCCCGAAAGTATAGGGAGTGTGCGATGATGATCATATCAATCATGAAACTACTTTCAACACACATCGTCACTTCACCCTTAACTAGTTTCGCTTATTCGCAGCTCCTGCTTCGAAGTTACTACTCTTAGCAACCGAACCAGTACCAAATACCGAGGGGTTGCTATAAACACTAGTAAAGTACACATCAATAACATGTATATCAAATATACCTTTGTTTACTTTGCCATCCTTCTTATCCGCCAAATACTTGGGGCAGTTCCGCTCAAAGGACTATCGCTTGCAAGAGAAGCACTCGATTTCGTGCTTAGGTCCAGACTTGGGTTTCTTCTCTTGAGCAGCAACTTGCTTGCCGTTCTTCTTGAAGTTCCCTTCTATCCCTTTGCCCTTTTCTTGAAACTAGTGGTCTTGTTAACCATCAACACTTGATGTTCTTTCTTGATTTCTACCTTCATCGATTTCATCATCATGAAAAACTTGGGAATCATTTTCATCATCCCTTGCATACTATAGTTCATCACGAAGTTCTACTAACTTGGTGATGGTGACTAGAGAATTCTGTCAATCACTATCTTATCTGGAAGATTAACTCCCACTTGATTCAAGCGATTGTAGTACCTGCATAATCTGAGCACATGCTTACTAGTTGAGCGATTCTCCTCCATCTTTTAGCTATAAAATTTGTTGGAGACTTCATATCTCTCAACTCGGTATTTCTGGAAATATTAACTTCAATTCTCGAACATCTCATATGATCCATGATGTTCAAAACATCTTTGAAGTCCCGATTCTAAGCCATAAAGCATGGTGCACAAAACTATCAAGTAGTCATCATATTGAGCTAGCCAAACGCTCATAATGTCTCAGATCCGCTCCTGCAATAGGTCTGTCTCTAGCGGTGCATTAAGGACATAATTCTTCAGGCAGCAATGAGGATAAACCTCGGATCACGGATCCAATCCGCATCATTGCTACTAACATCTTTCAATACATTTTCTCTAGGAACATATCAAAAATAAACATATGAAAGCAACAACGCAAGCTATTGATCTTACAACATAATTTGCAAAATACTACCAGACTAAGTTCATGATAAATTTAAGTTCAATTAATCATATTACTTAAGAACTCCCACTTAGATAGACATCCTCTAATCCTCTAAGTGATCACGTGATCCAAATTCAACTAAACCATAACCGATCATCACGTGAAATGGATTAGTTTTCAATGGTGAACATCTCATGTTGATCATATCTACTATATGATTCACGCCGACCTTTCGGTCTCCGTGTTCCGAGGCCATATCTGCATATGCTAGGCTCGTCAAGTATAACTCGAGTATTCTGCGTGTGCAAAACTGGCTTGCACCCGTTGTAGATGGACGAGAGCTTATCACACCCGATCATCACGTGGTGTCCGGGCACGATTTAACTTTGGCAACAGTGCATACTCGTGGAGAACACTACTTGATAATTTTAGTGAGAGATCATCTTAAAATGCTACCACAATCAAAGCAAGATAAGATGTATAAAGATAAACATCACATGCAATCAATATAAGTGATATGATATGGCCATCATCTTCTTGTGCTTGTGATCTCCATCTCCAAGCACCATCATGATCACCATCGCCACCGGCGCGACACCTTGATCTCCATCGTAGCATCGTTGTCGTTTACGCCATCTATTGCTTCTACGACTATCGCTACCGCTTAGTGATAAAGTAAAGCAATTATGTGGTGTTTGCATTTCATACAATAAAGCGACAACCATATGGCTCTCGCCGATTGCCGATAACCGGTTACAAAACATGATCATCTCATAAAAAAAATATAGCATCATGTCTTGGCCATATCACATCACAACATGCCCTGCAAAAACAAGTTAGACGTCCTCTACTTTGTTGTTGCAAATTTTACGTGGCTGCTACGGGCTTAAGGAAGAACCAATCTCACCTACGCATCAAAACCACAATGATAGTTTGTCAAGTTGATGCTGTTTTAACCTTCGCAAGGACGGGCGTAGCCACACTCGGTTCAACTAAAGTTGGAGAAACCGACACCGCTAGTCACCGTGTGCAAAGCACGGCGGTAAAACCAGTCTCGCGTAAGCGTACGCGTAATGTCGGTCCGGGCCGCTTCATCCAACAATACCGCCGAACCAAAGTATGACATGCTGGTAAGCAGTATGACTTATATCGTCCACAACTCACTTGTGTTCTACTCGTGTATATAACATCAAACGATAAAAACCTAGGCTCGGATGCCACTGTCGGGGAACGTAGTAATTTCAAAAATTTCCCTACGCACACGCAAGATCATGGTGATGCATAGCAATGAGAGGGGAGAGTGTTGTCTATGTACCCTCGTAGACCGAAGCGGAAGCGTTGACGCAACGTAGAGGAAGTAGTTGTACGTCCTCCCGGTCCAACCGATCCAAGCACCGTTACTCCGGCACCTCCGAGTTCTTGACACGCGTACAGCTCGATGACGCACCCTTGATCTCCAATCCAGAGAGGCCCGAGGGGAGTTCTGTCAAGACGACGGCGTGGTGACGATCTTGATGTTCTCCTGTCGCAGGGCTTCGCCTAAGCACCGCTACAATATGACCGAGGTGTAATATCGTGGAGGGGGGCACCGCACACGGCTAAGGAACGATCTCAATGATCAACTTGTGTGTTATAGGGTGCCCCCTTACCCCCGTATATAAAGGAGGGAGGGAGGAGGAGGCCGGCCCAAGGGGGGCGCGCCATAGAGGAGGGGGAAACCTACTCCAAGTAGGTTTCCCCCCTTTTTCCTTATCTTATTTGGAGGGGGAAGGAAAGAGTACTAGTAGTAGTATTAGGAAGAGGGGGAAGGAGAAAGGAAAGGGGAGGCCGGCCCCCCTCCCCAATTCGGATTGGGCTGGGGGGCGCGCCCCCCTCCCTTGTTCCTTCTCCCTTCCTCCTACATGGGCCCAATAAGGCCCATATACCTCCGGGGGTTCCAGAACCCCCGAGCTCCAAACTTCTCCGGAACCTTTCCGGTGTCCAAATATATCCGTCCAATATATCAATCTTTATGTCTCGACCATTTCGAGACTCCTCGTCATGTCCGTGATCATATCCGGGACTCCAAACAACCTTTCGGTACATCAAAATACATAAACTCATAATATAACTGTCATCCAAACCTTAAGCGTGCGGACCCTATGGTTAGAGAACAATGTAGACATGACCGAGACACGTCTCCGGTCAATAACCAATAGCGGGACCTGGATGCCCATATTGGTTCCTACATATTCTACGAAGATCTTTATCGGTCAGACCGCATAACAACATACGTTGTTCCCTTTGTCATCGGTATGTTACTTGCCCGAGATTCGATCGTCGGTATCCAATACCTAGTTCAATCTTGTTACCGGCAAGTCTCTTTACTCGTTCCGTAATACATCATCTCACAACTAAATCTTTAGTTGAAATGCTTCCAAGGCTTAAGTGATGTGTATTACCGAGAGGGCCCAGAGATACCTCTCCGACATTCGGAGTGACAAATCCTAATCTCGAAATACGCCAACTCAACAAGTACCTTTGGAGACACCAGAGAGCACCTTTATAATCACCCGATTACGCTAGACGTTTGGTAGCACACAAAGTGTTCCTCCGTAAACGGAGTTGCATAATCTCATAGTCATAGGAACATGTATAAGTCATGAAGAAAGCAATAGCAACATACTAAACGATCGGGTGCTAAGCTAACTGAATGGGTCATGTCAATCGATCATTCAACTAATGATGTGATCCCGTTAATCAAATAACAACTCTTTGTCCATGGTTAGGAAACATAACCATCTTTGATTAACAAGCTAGTCAAGTAGAGGCATACTAGTGACACTCTGTTTGTCTATATATTCACACATGTATTATGTCTCCGGTTAATACAATTCTAGCATGAATAATAAACATTTATCATGATATAAGGAAATAAATAATAACTTTATTATTGCCTCTAGGGCATATTTCCTTCACTGTCCAGTCGGGAATGATGACCAAAACCTCCATGATTAAGTCGACCACGGCCGGGACTTAGACTTCAGTCGGATCTGTGGCACTCTTGGGCTGCGGTGACTCTTCGGTGAAAGGATCTTCTTGAACCGAAGTTGAATGGATATGTTCCAGAAACACGTCTTGGGGAATAGCCTCTCTCTTTGAGCCTATCTTGGCCAACTCATCTGCAGCTTGATTTTTCAGTCAGGGTATATGGTGGACCTCCAAACCTTCAAATCTCTTCTCCAGCTTTCTCACTGCATTGCAATAACCGATCATGGCTAGGCTTCTGATATCCCATTCCTTCATGACTTGGTTAACCACCAAATCAGAATCGCCATAGACCATAAGGCGACGGACGCCGAGTGAAATGGCCATATGCAACCCGTATAGAAGTGCTTCATATTCGGCTTCGTTATTGGAGGAATCAAAATGAATCTGGAGAACGTAACTAAGCCTGTCTCTGCGGGGGGATACCAAAACTACTCCAGCACCTGAACCATTCAGCATCTTGGAGCCATCAAAAAACATAGTCCAATATTCCAAGTGAACTTGAGTCGGCAATTGCTGTTCAATCCACTCGGCCAAAAAATCTACAATTGCTTGGGACTTGATGGCCTTCTTTGCCTCGAACTTGATATCTAAAGGGAGGAGTTCAATCGCCCATTTGGCCACTCGACCAGTTGCATCTCTGTTATTCAGAATTTCGGATAGTGGCGCATCGCTGACGACTGTAATGGAGTGGTCAGAGAAGTAGTGCGCAACCTTCTTCATGGTCATGTATATTCCATAGACAAGCTTTTGATAATGCGGGTATCGTTGCTTGGATGGAGTCAAAACTTCAGAGAGATAATAGACTGGGCGTTGAACCTTGTAGGCTTTTCCTTCTTATTCCTGCTTGACCGTGAGTACTTGTGATCGACAACTTGTCCAAAGGGCTGCAATGTAGAACAAGAAAGGCTCTTTGCTGATTGGCGCAGCGAGAACCGGCTGGGTGGAAAGCAGGGTTTTGAGTTCTGCAAACGCTGCTTCAGCTTCATCAGTCCACTCGAACTTATCAGACTTCTTCATCAATCGGTAAAGAGGCAAGGCCTTTTCACCGAGACGAGAAATGAATCGACTCAAAGCGGCCAAACAACCAGTCGACTTCTGAACATCATGCACTCGCACGGGGCGTTTCATTCGGAGGATGGTATCAACTTTCTCTGGATTGGCGTCGATCCCTCGTTCGGAAACAAGAAAACCGAGTAACTTTCCTCCTGGAACTCCGAACGTGCATTTTGACGGATTAAGCTTGATATCGTATCTTCTAAGGTTGGCAAAGGTTTCTGCAAGGTCAGTTAATAGGTCGGAACCTTTGCGAGACTTGACCACAATTTCATCCATGTACGCTTCCACATTCCGACTGATTTGAGTGAGCAGGCACTTCTGAATCATTCTCATGAATGTGGCTCCAGCATTTTTCAAACCAAAAGGCATGGTGACATAACAAAAGCACCCGAATGGGGTGATGAAGGCTGTTTTTATTTCATCGGGACCATACAGTCAGATCTGATGGTATCCAGAATATGCATCTAAGAAAGACAAGCGTTCACACCTTGCAGTCGAGTCAACAATCTGATCGATGCAAGGGAGAGGAAAGAGATCTTTCGGGCAGGCCCGATTGATATGCTTGAAATCAATGCACATACAAAGTGAATTATCCTTCTTAGGAACCATGACTACGTTGGCTAGCCACTCGGAGTGGTAGATTTCATGGATGAACTCTGCTTCCAACAGTAGACACTTCTTCGCTGATTGCTTTCCTCTTCTGCACGGTGGACCGCCGAAGATGTTCTTTGACGGGTTTTATTTTGGGGTTGACACGCAAACGGTGCTCGGCTAGTCCTCTGGGTACACCTGGCATGTCAGAAGGTTTCCACGCAAAGATGTCCCAGTTCTCACGGAGGAACTGGACGAGCGCTTCTTCCTATTTGATGTCGAGTGTCGTTGATATATGGGTCGGTGCGGTACTAGGATCCGTCGGGTGAATATGAATTGGCTTCGTATCACCAGTCGATTGGAATCCAGAATCTATGGCAGGTTTCTTGGCTCTGAGCAGATCACTCGGATTTGCGTTATTCTGATATTCTTGGAGCTCAACTGCTGCCATCTGCTCATCAGCGATCTTGGAGCCTTTCTGGAAACACTCCTCAGCCTTCTGTCGACTACCTGTAACTATGATCATGCCTTTGGGTCCAGGCATCTTCAGTTTGAGGTACACGTAACATGGTCGAGCCATAAAGCGTGCATAGGCCGGCCTACCCAAAATGGCATGATAGGCACTCTGGAAATCCACGACTTCAAATGTCAACTTTTCCTTACGGTAATGCTTTGAGTCACCGAAAACCACGTCGAGGGTGATCTGTCCGAGTGACTCGACCTTCTTTCCAGGAATAACACCATGAAAACTCATATTGCTCTCGCTAAGCTTGGACATCGGAATGCCCATCCCCTTCAGAGTCTCAGTGTAGAGGATGTTCAGACCGCTGCCACCGTCCATCAGTACCTTGGTCAGACGAGTGCCTCCAACCACGGAGTCCACTACCAAAGCTTTCCTCCCAGGGGTGGCCACACGAGCAGGGTGGTCAGACTGGTCGAACGTAATGGCTGTCTGAGACCATCTCAGGTAGGTGGTCGTCGTCGTGGGAGCGACCATGTTCACCTCCCTATTGATGACCTTCAATCGACTCTTGCTTTCAACGTCAGCGAATATCATCAGTGTGGAATTGACTTTGGGATAACCATCGTCTTCCTCTTCATCTTCACCTTGGTCCGACTCCTTCTCCCTTCGATTGGGTTGTTTCTCTCGAATCGCTGGATTAGGAGTCGACACTGCCGGGTGGTATGCTTCGGGTAAATCAGATTACCTTCCTCATCTTTCTTTGTGTGGATGTGGCACGGCAAATCCATCACGTCATTCCCTTCCTTGTCCTTCACCTTCTTAGGGGCCCAGGGCCCTTTAACCCTTAAACTTTCCTTGATTCACTGCTGCAATCTCTCCAGGCGTTGCCGGCTCAGCCTTGCGCTTCTGCTTCCGACTGGAGTTACCTCCACCGGTATCTTGCCCGACTGGTTTGCTCTTCGTGCTATGGAGTCGATCGTATTCTTCTCTGTTAGCGTACCAGGTGGCTATTTCCATCATTCGAGCCAGAGTCATATCTCCAGTCCGACCGAATTTCAAGACCAACTCTCTGTATTTGATAGCAATGAAGGCGCACACGGCTTGATGCTCTAAAACATTCTCGACGGTGTGGTGCAGGGTGGACCATCTCTGGATGAACTCTCTCAAAGTCTCATTCGGCTTCTGCACGCAGTGCTGCAACTCAGGCAATCCTCCAGGTCGCTTGCACGTGCCTTTGAAAGTCCTCATGAACACTCGGGATAGCTCTTTCCAACTGTGAATGCTACCCGGAGCCAACTGAGTCAGCCATGCTCGGGCTAACCCTTCCAACATGAGAGGAAGATGCTTCATTGCTATCTCATCATTACCGCCCCCGATCTGCACAACCACTCGGTAATCTTCAAGCCAAGTTTCAAGCTTGATTCACCAAAGGAACTTATCGATCCCGGATGCCACTGGGTTGGGAGGTATCACTGCTGCCCTGATGGCTCTGCTAAAACACTCGGGACTAGAAACATGCACTCGGCTGCCACTTGGACGGTCTCTGCCAGGGTCTTCTCTGTGTGCTTTCCGGTCGACCAGGCCTTGAACAAGGATAGACCTCACGTCGAAGCCCAGTTCCCTTGGGTCGACTGAATTCATGTGCTCACCACTATGACGATGCCTATCATCATTCCCCCGAGGCACGTATGACGCACTCCTCGGAGGAGGCATGGGTCCTCGACAACGATGGTCACGGTCGAGTGGATGATCATACTGTCCATGGCCTTCACGCCGCGGAGGCGATCTTGGGCTGTGAGCCAACTGAACCGTGTCCGCTGCAACGGATCTGCTATGAATCCTATTCCACGACTGAGATACTGTTGTATTCTGCTCTCCTGCTACTCTGAGCAGGGCCCGGATCTGCATCAGCCCTTTGCCAGCTTCCGATTGGGAAGGTTGGATGGACTCTACTATCCGGGCCGCAGCTGTGAGATTCTAAATCGGCGTGCGGTATACCTTAGGTGGAGACGGGAAAAGTTGTCGTCGACTGGATTCATGGATCCGCTCCTGGGCGCGCTGCGTCGAGCGCATCAAGGTTATTCATCGAAAAGCGCCAGCCAAGTTGTCTAAGCGCGCTTCCTCCAAGGCTCGAGCCTCGGGGGTTTCTCCGGCGATGGGCATGTGAAGTGCGTCCATATTGCGACGATGAAGATCCTCTCGCTGCTGCGAGGAGAGAAGTTCGGGACGATACTCCTCGTGGACCCGTGATGGATTACCACCAGCCTCTTCGCCATCCTCGCGGCGAAAACCAGGTGGGCTACGCGGACCATCGACCATCAAAACTTCAGTCGCAGGATCGTTGCTATCGCACTCAGACGCCGTCTCCGCGGATCCAGTCGATAGATCGAACAGGCCATGGAGAGTTTCGTCGGGCTCGATTGCCGTGACTTGATGGGTGGCCAAACGTCGAGCCACTGCATGCCTCACCCACCACTGAAGCCGCAACCAACCGGATCACTTGCGGCGATGGATAGCGGGAAGGGGGGACGCCACTGGAGCCGATTGATACTGGGTCGACGGCTGTCGAAGAAGAACGCCACGAACGCACGCGCGAAAGTGCGTCGCCCCTCGGATGGGGAGCGCCTCGACATCGAGCGGAGCTTCTCGGTTACGCCGAGTCGTCGGCGATTTAAAACGAAGCGCCGAGACGGATCTCACGGCCCTCAACCATCTCGCCGCCGAAAACCATGATGATGATCAGAAAACGAACTTGCAACTTCACCAATAAGTCGCTAAGACACCTGCCCCACTGTGGGCGCCAACTGTCGTGGTTCTAAGCCTGACAGTAGAAAGGGGGGTAGGTACGGAGAGGCAAGATCTTAGCTCTGGTGAAGATGTACACACGAGGTTTTACGAGTTCAGGCCCTTCTCAGAGGAAGTAATAGACCTACGTCTCGGTGCCCGGAGGCGATCGATTGGATTATGTGTGTTGATTTACAGAGTGTGCGAACCCTTGTCCCAGAGGAGGGGGTGGCTTATATAGAGTGCGCTAGGACGCCCGTCATCCTCCATTACAAGGGAACTAATGTACATAAAGTAAGGGCGTTACTGGTAATGCCAACATTTAGTACTCTTAATGCTCATGAAGACTAAGGAGTAAATATCTGGCCGTTGTGTGCTCTTCCGGCTTCTGGTCTTCGATATTGTCGAGTGATCTTCCTTGTGGTCGAGTGACGACAGGTAATGATCGTCGAGTGGATTGCACTCGACGTACGAAACTGGTGCTCTTCTATGGACTCTTGGTCTTTCCATCTTCCAGGGTAGTGACTTTGGGTAGGACGTATATATAGGTCGAGCCTATGACCCTACCCCGGGTCTGTATCCTCGTCACCCGGCACCCGCATGTCTGGTGGTGCCGGGTAGTCGGCCTCATAGAGGAGCCGTGCCTCATCCTCGTGTAGGTGACGGCGGCCGAAGCCATTCGCCGCTATGTCATCGCCTGGGTAATGCTCAGCCATGCTCGTCGATGGGGAGAAAGGGAGAGGAGAGGCGAGCTCGGTCGAGAGGGGTGTCGGCGGTGAGAGAAGGAGCTGTGGCGAATGGAGTGTGTGTACTCCCCGGCGAGGGAGGGGCGGCTTTTATAGCTGGGCTTGGGAGGTGGGAGGGCCGCTGATGTGTGTACGTGTGGCGGGCTCGGGCAGCACGCGCATCACTGCGCCTTCACTGCACCGCCCGTGAGTCATCAATGGAGGCTGACCGGCGCAACAGCATGGTAGCCTTGGCATTGATTCCCCGCGGGAACCGATGCGATGAGGACGACGACGCGCCGAGGTCGCTGACTCGGCGGGCCAGCCATTCTTTCGCGCCAAAAACAATTCCTCCGGCGCCCCTGGGTGCCCCCAGCGCGCCAGGTTCGTCTTGGGTCCGCCCGCGCAAGTTTCAGGCCTAACCGGCGAAAATTGGGCTCCTCAGGGCGCAACTGGGCCGTTTTTTCAGTGTTGGCGCTAAAAAAAGGCCTTGGGGGCTTGTTGAGGGCGCAGCTGGAGATGCTCTAAGGGCAACTCCAACGCATGACCCCATGATGTCTACTACGCAACCTTCTTGTAGACGTTGTTGGGCCTCCAAGTGCAGAGGTTTGTAGGACAGTAGAAAATTTCCCTCAAGTGGATGACCTAAGGTTTATCAATCCGTGAGAGGCGTAGGATGAAGATGGTCTCTCTTAGATAACCCTGGAACCAAATAACAAAGAGTCTCTTGTGTCCCCAACACACCCAATACAATGGTAAATTGTATAGGTGCACTAGTTCGGCGAAGAGATGGTGATACAAGTGCAATATGGATGGTAGATATAGATCTTTATAATCTGAAAATATAAAAACAGCAAGGTAACAAGTAATAAAAGTGAGCGAAAACGGTTTGCAATGCTTCGAAACAAGGCCTAGGGTTCATACTTTCACTAATGCAAGTTCTCTCAACAATGATAACATAATTAGATCATATAACAATCCCTCAACGTGCAACAAAGAGTCACTCCAAAGTCACTAATAGCGGAGAACAAACGAAGAAATTACTGTAGGGTATGAAACCACCTCAAAGTTATTCTTTCGATCAATCCATTGGGCTATTCCTATAAGTGTCACAAACAGCCCTAGAGTTTGTACTAAAAGAACACCTTAAGACACAAATCAACCAAAACCCTAGTGTCACCTAGATACTCCAATGTCACCACAAGTTCCGCGGGTATGATATACGATATGCATCACACAATCTCAGATTCATCTATTCAACCAACACAAAGAACTTCAAAGAGTGCCCCAAAGTTTCTAACAGAGAGCCAAGACGAAAACGTGTGCCAACCCCTATGCATAAGTTCACAAGATCGCAGAACCCGCAAGTTGATCACCAAAACATACATCAAGTAGATCACGTGAATATCCCATTGTCACCACAGATAAGAACATGCAAGACATACATCAAGTCTTCTCAAATCCTTAAAGACTCAATCCGATAAGATAACTTCAAAGGGAAAACTCAATCCACTACAAGAAAGTAGAGGGGGAGAAACATCATAAGATCCAACTATAATAGCAAAGCTCGCGGTACATTAAGATCGTGTCATATCAAGAACACGAGAGAGAGATCAAACACATAGCTACTGGTACATACCCTCAGCCCCGAGGGTGAATTACTCCCTCCTCATCATGGAGAGCGCCAAGATGACGATGATGGCCACCGCTAATGGATCCCCCTTCGGCAGGGTGCCGGAATAGGGCGCCGATTGGTGTTTGGTGGCTATAGAGGCTTGCGGTGGCGGAACTCCCGATCTAGGTTTCTTTTCGGGGTTTCTGTATTTATAGGAATTTTTGGCGTCAGTTTCACATCAGGTGGGGGGAGGTCTTCCTGCAGCTGGCCCAACTCAGAAAGGGCGCGGTCCAAGACGGCGGAGGAGGTAGAAGAATCCGGAACCAGTGGTGCAGGAGAAGAAGGCGGCAGCATAACCATGGCTCGGGAGACTGGGGGCTCCTGAGTCTTGGCTACCTCAGCAACAGCATCAGGCGCCGGCACCTCCGGAGCCAGCAGGTCCATGGGGGCTGGCACCCCGCCAGAGCGCTCCTCCGGGCCTCGCGAGGATGATCGGACAGCGAAGGTGCAAACTTCACCGCCTTCCCTTCCCACGGATGAAGGCGCGGCCACGGCAGATGAGTCTGCCCTAGTTGGAGCCATCGTGCCCCCCTTCTTCTTCTTCGCCGCCCTGACCAATTGATGGAGAACGTCAAGCCCCGGCAGCAAAAACAAGAACAAGATGGAGTTCGAGCACTTACTGGTCAATCTCGGCATAGACCATCGACCTCTTGCCGAGCTTAAAGCCCGAGAGCCTCTTGGTCCGGGGTGCAGCCTCGAGAGGTCTAGGATCGGAAGAGGGCGCACCAGAAGGGCTGGAGGCGGCTTCGGGCGGTGCCTAGGCAGAAGCAGCCCCTCAGGAGATCAGCGCCGACCTGTCCTTCTTCGGGATCATGGGTGGATCTTCTTCCTCCCGCATGGCGTCGGCTTTGTCGTCGTCCGGAAAGGTGTGGAGGATGCTGGCCCTGCGCCGGGGGGAGGTCTCCCCCGTCCCCTCAATGGTCTCCTCCGAGTCGCGCTCCTCTTCTTCTTCGTCTTCCTCTCCTCCCCCGCGGGAGTCACCTGAAGACACCTCCACCAGCGTCGTCGCCCCCTGGGCCACAGGAGGCACCGCCGACACCAGGCCACACCCATCAAAGGTGGGCATGGCATCCACCACCTGTTCCCAGTCGTCACGGAGGAACAGGGGGGCAGGGGCACCCTCCAGGCCTTCTAAGTCGTCTCCAACCAAGAGGCGAAGAGCTGAAGCCAGTTTGTCGTCAGCCAGGGTCACCGGATTCAGGCGGAGCTTGTCGTCTGCACCCCCAAGCCTCCACAATGGGCGTGAGTGCGCCTGGAGCGGAGCCACCCGCTGCATCAAGAACTCCCTCAGGAGTGTGGCCCCCGTCAGCTTTGCTGCCTTCACGTTGCCTGGCTTCAAGTCGGCGTTAATCCTCTCCAACACCAGCTTCGCCTGGTCGTCGGTAAGCTTCGCGCGAGACCACCCTTCGTCAGACTGGGGCGCTTCCTTTGGCAACGCCAACCGGGAGTGTATACATCTGTCATCTGATACGTCTCCAACGTATCTACTTTTCCAAAAACTTTTGCCCTTGTTTTGCACTCTACTTGCATGATTTGAATGAAACTAACCCGGACTGACGCTGTTTTCAGCAGAACTGCCATGATGTTGTTTTATGTGTAGAAACCAAAAGTTCTCGGAATGTCCTGAAAATCTACGGAGGCACCTTTTGGAAAATATAAAAAATACTGGCGAAAGAATCAAGACCATGGGGGCCACACCCTGTCCACGAGGGTGGGGGCGCGCCCACCCCCCTGGGAGCGCCCCCTGTCTCGTGGGCCCCCTGAGGCTCTGCCGACCTCAACTCCAACTCCATATATTCCGTCTCGCGGAGAAAAAAATCGGAGAGAATGTTTCATCGCGTTTTACGATACGGAGCCACCGCCAAGCCCTAATCTCTCTCGGGAGGGCTGATCTGGACTCTGTTCGGGGCTCCGGAGAGGGGGATTCATCGCTGTCGTCATCATCAACCATCCTCCATCACTAATTTCATGATGCTCACCGCCGTGCGTGAGTAATTCCATCGTAGGCTTGCTGGATGGTGATGGGTTGGATGAGATTTACCATGTAATCAAGTTAGTTTTGTTAGGGTTTGATCCCTAGTATCCACTATGTTCTGAGATTGATGTTGCTATGACTTTGCTATGCTTAATGCTTGTCACTAGGGCCCGAGTGTCATGATTTCAGATCTGAACCTATTATGTTTTCATGAATATATGTGTGATCTTGATCCTATCTTGCAAGTCTATAGTCACCTATTATGTGTTACGATCCGACAACCCTGAAGTGACAATAATCGGGATACTTCTCGGTGATGACCGTAGTTTGAGGAGTTCATGTATTCACTATGTGCTAATGCTTTGTTCCGGTTCTCTATTAAAAGGAGGCGTTAATATCCCTTAGTTTCCGTTAGGACCCTGCTGCTACGGGAGGGTAGGACAAAAGATGTCATGCAAGTTCTTTTCCATAAGCATGTATGACTATTTACGGAATACATGCCTACATTACATTGATGAATTGGAGCTACTTCTGTGTCACCCTATGTTATAGCTATTACATGAGGAATCGCATCCGACATAATTATCCATCACTGATCCAATGCCTACGAGTTTTTCACATCTTATGTTTGCTTATTTACTTTTCCGTTGCTATTGTTACAATCACTACAAAACCCAAAAATATTACTTTCGCTATTGTTACCTTTATTATCATACTACTTTGCTACTAAATACTTTGCTGCAGATACTAAGTTATCTAGGTGTGGTTGAATTGACAACTCAACTGCTAATACCCAAGAATATTCTTTGGCTCCCCTTGTGTCGAATCAATAAATTTGGGTTGAATACTTTACCCTCGAAAGCTATTGCGACCCCCTACACTTGTGGGTTATCAAGACTAATTTTTGGCGCCATTGCTGGGGAGCATAGCTCTATTCTGTGAGTCACTTGGGATTTATATCTGTTGATCACTATGAAGAACTTGAAAGACGACAGAACCAAGATTTTGCCCTCAACTACGAGGGGAGGTAAGGAACTGCCATCTAGCTCTACACTAGATTCTCCCTCTGTTATTACTAAACTTGCGACACCTAAACCTGCTACTGCTATGAACTCTGATATGTCGCATGTCATTGATGATGCCACTTCTGCTATGCATGATACTTATGATGAAACTACTTCTATGCATGATACTACTTTGCCATTAGGTGAATTTCGTGATGAACAACTTGCTAGGGCTAGAGAGAATGAAATTATTGAAGATGCTATTATTGATGATAGTGATGATGAAAATTCTCCCAATGATTATGAATTGCCTGTTGTTCCTGAAGGTTATGTTATGGAAAAGGAAGCTGCTATAGCTATCTTTGCCTGTAAAGATAGATATGATCTTAAGAAATTATTAGCTAAATGGAAGCAGCATTCTCTTAATGCTAGAATGAAACCTGACCCTTCTTTTGCTACTTCACCTATTTGTGTTACTAATAAGGATTATGAATTCTCTGTTGATCCTGAGATTATTACTTTGGTTGAATCTGATCCTTTTTATGGCCTTGAATCTGAAACTGTTGTGGCACATCTTACCAAGTTGAATGATATAGCTACCCTGTTTACTCATGATGATAAATCTCGCTATTATTATATCCTTAAGATATTTCCGTTCTCTTTAAAAGGTGGTGCTAAGACTTGGTATAATTCTCATGCTCCTGGTTGTGTGCGTAGTCCCTAGGATATGATTTATTACTTCTCTAGTAAATATTTCCCTGCTCATAAGAAACAAGCTGCCTTGCGGAAAATATATAATTTTGTGCAAATTAAAGAAGAGAGTCTCCCACAAGCTTGGGGGAGGCTTCTCCAATTACTTAATGCTTTGCCTGATCATCCTCTTAAGAAAAATAAAATACTTGATATCTTTTACAATGGACTAACCGATGCTTCCAAGGACTATTTGGATAGTTGTGCTGGTTGTGTTTTCAGGGAAAGAACAGTAGACAAAACTGAATTATTATTGAATAATATGTTGACTAATGAAAATAATTGGATTCTTCCTGAGCCAATTCCTGAGGCAATTCTTGAACCAATTGAGCCAACTCATGAGCCTATTCCTAAACCCACTCCGAAGAAGAGAGGTGTTTTATTTCTCAGTCCTGAAGATATGCAAGAGGCAAAGAAATCAATGAAAGAAAAAGGTATTAAAGCTGAAGATGTTAAGAATTTACCACCTATTGAAGAAATGCATGGTCTTAATATACCGCTTGTTGAAGAACCACATTGTCTTGATAACCCGACACACGTAGAGAAGGTAAATTCTCTCTATAGATATGATAAAGTTGAAATCCCCTCTACTAAATTTCATAGCCCATGCTTAGATGAATTTGACGACTTTATGGCTAGACAAGAAAGTTTTAATGCTTATGTTGGTAGAGAGTTAAAGAATAATGCTTTCGAGATAGGATGCGTGAGCGATAATATGGCTAGAGTTAAAGGTGAACTCAAACTCGTTAGCAAATATGCTTCTATGGTTGCTACTCAAGCTGAGCAAGTACGTAAAGCTCAAAATGATTTGCTCGATGAATTAAGTAATAAACCCGACTTTGCTGTTAGAGTGGCTACTAGAACTGGTAGAATGACTCAGGAACCTTTGTATCCTGAAGGCCACCCTAAGAGAATCGAGCAAGATTCTCAGAGAAATAATTTAGAGGCACCTAGTTCTTCTAAAAAGAAGAAAAAGAAAAATTATAGGACTTTGCATGCTTCTAGTGAACCTGTTGCGGACACACCTGAGAATCCCAATGATATTTCTATCTTTGATGCTGAAACACAATCAGGTGATGAACATGAACCTAGTGATGATGTTAATAATAATGTTCATGTTGATGCCCGACCTAGCAAAAATAATGAAGTAGAGATTGAACCTGCTGTTGATCTTGATAACCCACAATCAAAGAATCAATGTTATTATAAGAGAGATTTTCTTGCTAGGAAGCATGGTAAAGAAAGAGAACCATGGGTTCAGAAACCCATGCCCTTTCCTCCTAAACCATCCAAGACAAAGGATGATGAGAATTTTGAGCGCTTTGCTGAAATGATTAGACCTATTTTCTTACGTATGCGCTTAACTGATATGCTCAAAGTAAATCCCTATGATAAGTATATGAAAGATATCATCACAAACAAAAGAAAGATACCAGAAGCTGAAATTTCCACCATGTTTGCTAATTACACTTTTAAGGGTGGAATACCCAAGAAACTTGGAGATCCAGGGGTACCAACTATACCATGCTCCATTAAAAGAAATTATGTTAGAACTGCTTCATGTGATCTTGGAGCCGGTGTTAGTGTTATGCCTCTCTCTTTATATCGTAGACTTGAATTGAATAAGTTGACACCTAATGAAATATATTTGCAGATGGACGATAAATCAACTGCCATACCTGTCTGTATTTGTGAGGATGTGCCTGTTGTGGTTGCAAATGTCACTATCCTAACGGACTTTGTTATTCTTGATATTCCCGAGGACGATAGTATGTCGATTATCCTTGGTAGACCCTTTTTGAATACTGCAGGGGCTGTTATTGATTGCAACAAAGGCAATGTCACTTTTCATGTTAATGGTAATGAGCATACGGTACACTTTTCGAGGAAACAATCTCAAGTTCATAGCATCAATTCTATTGGAAAAATTCCAACTATCATTATTGGAGGTTTTGAATTTCCTCTCCCTACTGTTAAGAAAAAGTATGATATTCTTATTGTTGGGGATTTTCATATCCCCATTGAGGTAACCTAGTGTTATTCGAAATTTCTCCGGTTCCGTGTTATTCGGAATGAGTTTGTTAACAAGACTTGATCAACCTTGTTAGTGGATTCATTTTGATGATCATGAGATGGATGAAACTAGAAGGCACAACCTTCTGTACCCTCTTTTTACTTTCTGTTATTTAGATTTAATAAAGCAAAAATAGTATTATCTGTCTGTTTTTTGAATTATCCGTGCAATAAAAAATATCCCGAAAATAAAAGTGCTCCAAATGCCCTGCAAATTTAGTATGATTTTTTATGGAATATTTGAGGATTTTAGGCACTGAAATTACTGTAGGAGGGACAAGCACCAGGCCACGAGAGTGGAGGGCGCGCCCACCTACCCTGGGCGCACCCCCTGTCTCGTGGGCCCCTGGTGGCCCCCCTCCACTTATGCCAGCACCCACACATTCCATCTTCTTCCCAAAAAAATCCCCATCCAGCTCAAGCACGAGTTCTAGCTCATTTTGCTGCGATTTTCGATCTCCTTGCTCAAAGCTCCATTCACAAAACTGCTTTGGGAGATTGTTGCTTGGTATGTGACTCCTCCATTAGTCCAATTAGTTTTTGTTCTAGTGCTTTATTCATTGCAAATTTTTGCTGCATAGGTGACCAGGTTCTTGAGCTTGCATGTTGAATTTATGAGGTCCCAAGCAATTCTAATGCATGATATAGGCTCTAGGCACTTGTAGGAGTAGTTGCTATCAATCTTGTTTAGTTTTATTCACTTTTATTTTGAAGTTACTAAAATTTCAGAAATTTTTCAGAAAAAGAAATATGTCTAGGAGAATGTACCAAGGTGGTTCCTCGGTGAAGAAAGGGCCCAGGATTGCTATACGTGAGCAAGACGTTGAATTACCGAGGGATGCAGATGTTCGAGCTGGTGAGTGGCCATCCGATGATTTTATGGTCGAAGCAGGCTTTAAGGAGGAATTTGACGCATATGTGTGTAATGCTGATCTGGAGGACTTCTTACAAGATAAGTGTCCTCAGTACTATCAATTGACTGATTCCTTTGTGCAGAGGTTTAAATATAACTGTACACGTAATTCTCCTAGTGTCCTATTTGATATCTATGATACATCTTATACCATGGACTTAGAGGATTTTACAACTACTTGCAAACTTCCGCAGTGGGCTAATATTAATGACCCCCACAAATCTGAATTTAGAGATTTCCTTGCTAGTATTACTGTGGGAGAATCCAGGGACATAGCACAAGCTACCATAGGGAGCATTCATTTTCCTTCTATACATTATTTTGCTCTTTTCATTGGTAGATGCAGTAATGGTAAAGATGAAGCATGTCATATGTGTGTCCCTGATCTTTGTGTCCTCAAGAGTGCTGTGTTAGGTTACAAAGGTTATAACTTGGGGGCAATAGTTGCACGTAGGTTGCAGAATAATGGTAGAGCTGGAGATTTATTTGGAGGAATTTATGCGACCCGTGTGGCTAATTATCTTGGTATAGCCCCACGAGAGGGGGATATGATGTTACCCCCTGCTTATTTAGATTATGATTTTATGGTCCATCATCATTTTCTTAGGAGGAATGAACAATTCCTCCAGTATCGACTAATATATGACTGACGCAACGTCGTCCATGTTACTCTTCCTGTTCCTCTCCTTTTTGATCATCAGGCAAAAGGAAGATATGTTGTTACCAGGGAGGAAGCAGCTGAACATGAGGGGAGAGCGGAGGCAGCTTGCCAACATGCCGCAGCTCAGGAGGCGGATGCTGCTGCATCTCATTACGACCCCAACTACAACTACGGATATCAGCCAGGCAGTCCTTCGTATTAGACCAACTTAGGCCAAAAGCCTAAGCTTGGGGGAGTACATATTTCTCACCGACTTTACATTCATGTTCACACACTAGTCGTTGGTGCTCATACTCTTTCATTGTATTATCCATGCTAGTTTAAATTTCTTTTTCTAGTTTTTTCTTGTGTGTTTGTTAAACCTTAAGAAAAAACCAAAAAATTAGTTAGTTTAATTTCCATGCTTGTAGTAGAAATTAAAATGAAAACCCAAAAAGATTTCTCGTTCTTCTTTTACTTGTTGGGAGCTTTCCCGTGTAAATAGTTTTCTTTTCTTTTCTTTTCTTTCCTTTGGGGGTCGAGAAGACCATTTTGAAAATGTTTAATGGCTCTCATATGCATGATTGTTTACTTAACTTAGAGCCCATATTACTTTGTCTTCTCTCTTGAGTTTAATGCTTGCAGATTCTAGCTTAGTCCAATGCACGTGCACTATTAATATCATACACATCGTTCGGTCGTGCAAGTGAAAGGCAATAATGACGATATATGATGGACTGATTGAGATGAGAGAAGCTGGTATGAACTCGACCTCTCTAGTTTTTGTAAATATGATGAGTTCATCGTTCCTGATTCATCTTATTATGAAGTAAACATATTTTAAATGACATTTAGAGATTATAATTGCTTGTGCCATGCTTGATTAGCTATGAGTTATAATGGTTTACCTTGCATGCCAACATGCTATTAAAATGATTATGATGTGGTATGATGGGATGGTATCCTCCTTTGAATGAATTGAGTGACTAGACTTGGCACATGTTCACGCATGTTGTTGAAACAAATCAACATAGCCTTCATGATATTTATGTTCATGGTAGATTATATTTTAATGCATGTTTATGACTGTTGTCGCTCTCTCAGTTGGTCGCTTCCCAGTCTTTTGCTAGCCTTCACCTGTACTAAGCGGGAATACTGCTTGTGCATCCAAACTCCTTAAACCCCAAAGTTATTCGGTATGAGTCCACCATACCTTCCTATATGCGGTATTTACCTGCCGTACCAAGTAAATTTGTATGTGCCAAACTCCAAACCTTCAAATGAAATTCTGTTTTGTATGCTCGAGCAGCTCATGTTTCAACTAGGGCTGCCTATATTCTTCCATGCTAGGTGGGTTATTCGCAAGAGGAGTGGACTTTGCTCCTCATTCACGAGAAAGGGCCGGTAACCGGGATGCCCAGTCCCATGACCCAAAAAGATCAAAGCAAATCAAAATAATTAAACAAAACTCCCCCAGGGCTGTTGTTAGTTGGAGGCACTCGTTGTTTCGAGCAAGCCATGGATTGATGCTTGTTGGTTGTTGGGGGAGTATAAACCTTTACCATTTTGTTTGGGAACTGCCTATAATGCACGTAGTATGGAAGATACAGCCATCTCATAGTTGTTGCGTTGACAGTGAAAGTATGCCGCTCAAAATGTTATTCCATCTCTATTTTAAAATCGAGCTCTGGCACCTCTACAAACCCCTGCTTCCCTCTATGAAGGGCCTATCTATTTACTTTTATGTTGAGTCATCACCCTTCTTATTAAAAAGCACCTGCATTTACTATTGGTTTATTTTGGTATGACTTGACTGGATCACTGTGAAGGGCCTATCTGTTATTAGAGCACACTGTCATTTGCATTCATTACTATTGGTTTATTTTGGGTATGACTTGACTGGATCACTTTTACCATGAATTACAATGTTTAGTCAGTCCTTGATCTTTAAAGGTGCTCTGCATTTATGTTTTGCGGTCTCAGAAAGGGCTAGCGAGATACCATTTTGTTATATAATGTTATGATTGTTTTGAGAAAGTGTTGTCATCCGAGTTTTATTATTATGGCTCGCTAGCTGATTATGCTATTGATATGAGTAATTGTGAGACCTAAGTGTTATTGTGAGTATGGTTAGTTCATAATATTTGCTGAAACCTGAATGATGGCTTTGCATATTTACAACAACAAGAGCAAACAGAGTTTGTAAAAGTTTTTCTTTATCACTTTCAGTTTATCAACTGAATTGCTTGAGGACAAGCAAAGGTTTAAGATTGGGGGAGTTGATACGCCTCCAACGTATCTACTTTTCCAAACACTTTTGCCCTTGTTTTGGACTCTAACTTGCACGATTTGAATGAAACTAACCCGGACTGACGCTGTTTTCAACAGAACTGCCATGATGTTGTTTTATGTGTAGAAAACAAAAGTTCTCGAAATGTCCTGAAAATCCAGGGAGGCACTTTTTGGAAAATATAAAACATACTAGCGAAAGAATCAAGACCAGGGGCCCGCACCCTGTCCACGAGGGTGGGGGGCGCGCCCACCCGCTGGGCGCACCCCCCTGTCTCGTGGGCCCCCTGAGGCTCCGCCAACCTCAACTCCAACTCCATATAGTCCGTCTCGTGGAGAAAAAAATTGGAGAGAAAGTTTCATCGCATTTTACGATACGGAGCCGCCGCCAAGCCCTAATCTCTCTCGGGAGGGCTGATTTGGAGTCCGTTCGGGGCTCCGGAGAGGGGGATTCGTCGCCGTCGTCATCATCAACCATCCTCCATCACCAATTTCATGATGCTCACCACCGTGCGTGACTAATTCCATCGTAGGCTTGCTAGACGGTGATGGGTTGGATGAAATTTACCATGTAATCAAGTTAGTTTTGTTAGGGTTTGATCCCTAGTATCCACTATGTTCTGAGATTGATGTTGCTATGACTTTGCTATGCTTAATGCTTGTCACTAGGGCCCGAGTGCCATGATTTCAGATCTGAAACTATTATGTTTTCATGAATATATGTGCGTTCTTGATCCTATCTTGCAAGTCTATAGTCACCTATTATGTGTTATGATCCGACAACCCCGAAGTGACAATAATCGGGATACTTCTCGGTGATGACCGTAGTTTCAGGAGTTCATGTATTCACTATGTGCTAATGCTTTGTTCGGTTCTCTATTAAAGGAGGCCTTAATATTCCTTAGTTTCGTTAGGACCCGCTGCCACGGAGGGTAGGACAAAAGATGTCATGCAAGTTCTTTTCCATAAGCACGTATGACTATTTACGGAATACATGCCTACATTACATTGATGAATTGGAGCTAGTTCTGTGTCACCCTATGTTATAGCTATTACATGAGGAATCGCATCCGACATAATTATCCATCACTAATCCAATGCCTACGAGCTTTTCACATCTTGTGTTTCGCTTATTTACTTTTCCGTTGCTATTATTACAATCACTACAAAACCCAAAGATATTACTTTTGCTATCGTTACCTTTATTATCATACTACTTTGCTACTAAATACTTTGCGGCAGATACTAAGTTATCCAGCTGTGGTTGAATTGACAACTCAACTGCTAATACTCAAGAATATTCTTTGGCTCCCCTTGTGTCGAATCAATAAATTTGGGTTGAATACTTTACACTCGAAAGCTGTTGCGATCCCCTACACTTGTGGGTTATCAGCATCCATCATGACCCATTTGCTCCGGAAGTTGTTGGCCCTATTCCCGGTCTTTGAGATTGCGTTGGCCTTGGAGTACGCGCACGCCGAGGTGTGCTCGCCGTTGATTCATAGGGAGAAGAAGTGGCGCAGCAAAGCCACGGACGGCATCACCCCAACATGCGCCTCGCAATAGTAGGTGAAAATTGACAAAAGGAGAACGGAGTTGGGATGGAGATGAAGGGCCTGCAACCTGTAATGGCGGAGGACGGCGTAGAAGAACTCAGAGAAGGGAGGAACCAGGCCGGCGACGACGGCGTTCATAAAGAAGGGGTAGAAGGTGCTCCCCTTAGCCTCCGGCTCGGCGGAGCCAGCCCGGAGTTTGGTCTCCCCCATCTTGCTGCCCTCTGCCGTCATCAGGTGCGTAGTGGCGAGATTCTTCTCCGACATATTGGGGGAGTCCAGGGCCGGCAAATACCAAGCCTGCAGCGCGTCGACCTTGGCCTTGCGGGGCGGGATTGCTTGCTGAAGGGGAAGGAGTGGAGCGGATCTGGAGATTTCGGAATCAAGGGAGTAAGGAAGGGGATCTGGAGCGAGGCGAAGGAGAGCAATGAAGGCAAGCCTTACCCAAGCCAGCCTCTTGTCAGTCGGGCAATTGCCGAAGCAGCGTGGGGAAGCGGAGACGCCCAAGTCCAATCAATTGCCATGCGACGACCAAGGCAAGAGGCTGTTAGGCTCATGGTGTTCAAGACTTGCCCTTTGGCTTCATTTGTTAAGCCAAGTCCGAAGCGCTTGGGCCCGGGGCTACTGTCGGCATTCTAGGAACGGGGTCCCAGACTTGCTCGCCAAAGATGGCTCAACCATCGCCCAAGTCGCCCCGCCTTCATCAACCAAAGCTCAAGACCCTCGCGAGGGGCCAAGCCTCGCGGGGTGGACGATGCAAGGCCTCCTCAGGGGCGGCCTCACCAGGAAGGCTCGCGAGGAGGTGGAGAGATCAAGGCGAGGGGTACCTCGCGAGGTGCCCATGACACAAGCCATGACGATCAAGACCAGGCGGGCGCCAGCCTGCGCAGTGTCCTCATTTCCTCTTTGGTGCAAAGGAGGCAAGCACAGGCGCGGAGTATCGAGGCATCAGGCAAAGGTTTCCTTATCGGTGCAACAAGACCAAGGCCAGCAGAGCGGCAGGACTGAGGTCACTGTGGATCCCAAGACGGCGTCATCACCAGCACCTCTGGCAGTCGAAGACCACCTTTAGTCAGGATAGCTTGTACTAGCTGTCCCCTTTCAAAATGGCCGTTGTTGGCTCCCTTCCCGCTCAATATTTGGGAAGAGGACCAGGGCCTCTATAAATAGGGCTAGCTACCATAGTAGAAGGCATCTGATCCGAACCTAGCTCATCTACACACCCCACACAAGAACGCATCTCCTCGCGAGGCTGTTCTTCCTCTGTACTGTCCATCATCAGCCCAAGAGGCAATCAACCACACCACACACTGGATTAGGGTATTACACCACAACGGTGGCCCGAACCAGTATAAACCTCGTGTCTCTTGTGTTGTTAATCGATCTAGCTTAGAATCACGGCAAGGCCGTGGACGTGTTTCGGTAGGGAGAGATCTTCGTGCGCACCCCAAAGTTCGAACCTTAAGGGTTTTGCCGAAACCCGATATCCGACAGTATTACCTCCATCGAGAGGGCCCGAACCTTGGTAAACATCGTGTCCCCCGCCTCCTATTACCATTAGCCTTAGACACACAGTTCGGGACCCCCTACCCGAGATCCGCCGGTTTTGACACCGACATTGGTGCTTTCATTGAGAGTTCCATTGTGTCGTCACCATGAGGCTTGATGGCTCCTTCAATCATCAACAACGCAGTCCAGGGTGAAGTTTTTCTTCCCGGACAGATCTTCATATTCGGCGGCTTCGCACTGTGGGCCAACTCGCTTGGCCAACTAGAGCAGATCAACAGCTATGCCCCCGGCCATCAGGTCGGGTTTGGAAGCGTGAACTACACTGCCGACATCCGCGAAGACTTGATCTTTGATGGACTCGAACCCATGACAGCTACGCCCCGCCGCCACGATGAACATGACCTAAATCTGTCATTAGATGGTGTGTGGGAGATTGCACCTGTGGCCGCACTGGCCCTAGATCCAGAGCAGAGCACGCCATCCAAGGATGGGAGGCTCAACCCCACCATGGAAGCCGCAGACTCGACGACGCTAGAGCCGAACACAGATTCGACCTCCGACGAGGCCTATGTCATTGGAGCCTCGGACTCATCTCTGGTTACAGGCGTCGAACCGCGTGAATCCGCACCCATTGAGTCTGACTGGGCGCCGATCTTAGAGTTCAGCTCCACGGACATCTTCCAACACTCGCCCCTAGGCGACGTGTTAAACTCATTAAAGTCTCTCTCCTTGTTAGGAGATTCCTGGCCGAACTATGTCTGGCTTGAGTGGGAAGCATACGTCAAAGAACTTCATTGCCCACCCACCACCCACTTGATAGCCACTGTCGATGATTTGACCGACATGCTTGATTTCGACTCCGAAGACATCGACGGTATGGACGACGATGCCAGAGAAGAACAGGAACCACCGCCCACAGGGCGCTGGACAGCCACCTCCTCATAAGATATACACATGGTGGATACACCCAAAGAAGACAATTGCGACGACATACAAGATGCAACTGATGACAAACTTCCTGAGAAGCAGTCTAAGCGCCGATGTCAGCGGTGCCGCTCTAAATCACGCCATGGTAAAAATAGCGATACCATCACAAGAGAGAACATCACTCCAGATGATGCCGAAGACAATGAAGACCCCGCCAAGACAAGTTTCGAACAGGCCGAACGGGAAGATGGGCAAGCCAGCCCCGATGAACAGGTCGTGAATGACGACTCGGAGGACAGCAACTACATGCCTCTCTCCAAGGATGAGGTGAGCCTCGGCGACAAAGAATTTATCGTGCCAGAGGATCCCGTCGAGCAAGAGCACTTTAAGCGCCACCTTATATCCACGACAAGGAGCCTGAAGAAGAAGCAGCAGCAGTTTCAAGCTGATCAAGAGCTGCTCACTGATAGATGGACTGAGGTCCTGGTAGCTGAGGAATACGGACTCGAGCGCCCAACCAAAAGTTACCCGAAGCGCAAATTGCTACCTCAATTCGACGACGAGGCGTTGGAGCCAACACTACCAGCGTATGATGCAGCTGACAGACCACCACGTGGTCGAGACAAAGTGGCAATTCATCCCGAACACAAGCCGACATCACGTCGTCGAACAAACTGAAACACAACAACTCGGGGATACACACATGACCTGCGGTACGACTTGGAGAATAATGCAGGCCAGAGCAGATCGATCTGCGGATCGCGGGGGTGCGCCCCAATGCGCAACGACGACCACCATGCCGGATACAACAAATACACACCTGTCCTGGCCGAGTACCGCAGACCGGCTCCATTCGAGCTACGTCGCGATGTAGCCCGACACAGAGGCGCCACACATCCCCTATGCTTCACTGATGAAGTAATGGAACATGAATTCCTAGAAGGGTTCAAACCCGTAAACATCGAATCATATGATGGAATAACAGACCCCGCGGTATGGATCGAGGACTTGCTTCTCCATATACATATGGCTCGCGGTGATGATCTCCATGCCATCAAGTACCTCCCGCTAAAACTTAAGGGACCAGCTTGGCACTGGCTGAACAGCCTGCCCGAAAACTCTATCGGCAGTTGGGAGAACCTGGAAGACGCATTCCTTGACAACTTCTAAGGCACCTATGTCTGACCTCCAGATGCCGATGACTTAAGTCATATAATCCAACAGCCCGGAGAGTCAGCCAGGAAATTCTGGACTCGGTTCTTAACTAAAAAGAACCAAATCGTCGACTATCCGGATGCCGAAGCCCTAGCGGCCTTTAAGCATAAAGTCCGTGACGAGTGGCTCGCCCGACACCTTGGTCAAGAGAAGCCAAAGTCCATGGCAGCCCTTACGACGCTTATGACCCGCTTTTGTGCGGGCGAGGATATCTGGTTAGCTCGTAGCAACAACACCTCAAGTAAGCCTGGCACTTCCGAAGTCAGAGACAGTAATAGCAAGCCCCGACGCAATAAAAACAAACGGCAAAATAATGGCGGTAACTCTGAAGACACGGCCGTCAATGCCGGATTCAGCGGCTCCAAGTCTGGTCAACGAAAAAGCCATTTAATAGAAACAACCCGGGCCCGTCTAGCTTGGACCACATACTCGATCGTCCATGCCAAATCCACAGCACCGCCGATAAACCAGCCAATCATACCAACAGAGAATGTTGGGTCTTTAAATTGGCCAGCAAGTTAAACGCCAAAAATAGAGAAAAGGGATCACAAAGCAACGACGACGAGAAGCCCCAGCCACCGAACATAGGGGGACAGAAGAAGTTTCCTCCTCAAGTGAAAACCATAAACATGATATATGCAACCCATATACCCAAAAGGGAGCGGAAGCGCGCACTAAGGGACGTCTACGTGATGGAGCCGGTCGCCCCAAAATACAACCCGTGGTCCTCCAATCCGATCACCTTTGATCGAAGGGACCATCCGACTAGTACCCATCATGGCGGTTCAGCCGCACTGGTGCTAGACCCTATTATCGACGGATTCCACCTCACATGCGTCCTCATGGACGGCAGTAGCAGCCTAAACCTGCTCTATCAGGATACAATGCGCAAAATGGGTATTGATCCCTCAAGAATCAAGCCCATAAAAACCACCTTTAAGGTGTCATACCAGGTGTAGAGGCCTGCTGTACGGGCTCGATCACACTGGAAGTGGTCTTCGGATCCCGGATAATTTCCGAAGCGAAGAATTAATCTTCGACATCGTCCCCTTCCGCAGTGGTTATCATGCACTAGACGAACCACATTTGCTCGTTTCAACGTGGTGCCGCACTATGCATATCTTAAGCTCAAGATGCCCGGTCCTCGTGGTGTCATAATAGTCAATGGAAATACAGAGCGCTCCCTCCGTACTGAGGAGCACACTGCATCCCTCGCAGCAGAGGTACAGAATAGCCTTCTTAGGCAAAAACTCAATTCGGCAATAAGGCCCCCGGACAACGTTAAGCCAGTCCGAGCTATGCTGCAACAGGACCATCCGGCTCGTTCAGAGCTCAGCTAGCAATTCGGCCTCCGTCCAAGCCCCAAAAAGGCGGTGAAATTTGTGCCGTGCGTACACAACTACGCACTTAAAATACCATGGGAACAGACGGAGGCGTAGCTAGACCGCAGTCCATAATGCGGCTCAATCGCTCCTGGATTCGCACGCCTTCACCTTTTTTCTTCCTTTCAGGTTTGTTCTCTTCTCGAGAGATTTTCTGATAAACCTGCTCATCGGACCCGTAGCGGGACGGACTCACCAAGAAAGCTAGGGGCTAGGACGTACAAGGGAATACCCAGGTGGTCTCTGCTAACGATCTTCATACCTGTTTTAAATACCCGCACGTAGCTCGCTCTTGGTCATGGCATGTTCAAATAGCCTTATTTTCTTATTGCACTACTTGTACACATACGCTTTGACGTATTAATCAAATTACCACGAAACATAATTGGCAGTGTCTGCTTATTACCTGACTTTTCCTTGTCTACTTATTTTTCATCGCACCCGTACATTCTGGTACGTCTTAATTCGCCAGGGGCTTTATTGTACCCCATAACACGGCAAGAAAGTTCGAACACTTTTACACTGCAGTTCGGCACCCCGAACTTATAGCATTATATGCATTGGCTCTGAATCATGTCTTTGGTCAACAGTTGGGTTGCCCGGCTCCTGTGCTTGCTACCCTACGTTCCGCTATATCGGCTAGGGTAGTAAAGGAGAACTATCGCGATTGTGTCTGGTTCTTCCGCATTTATCACCTCGAGAGAGAAAGTCAAAAACTGACTGTCATGATGCGGCGAGAGCTGGTCAGCTGTTCGAGAGGTCACAAAATCCTTAATGATTTCTTCCGCATCGTGCGATAACTAATGCATCTTGCGATGGATCGGTTTTTATCCGATCAGGTGCCTTATATAGCCCCAAGTTCGGTCTTCCAAACACTAGGGGCTGCGCCTACTTTTCTTTTGTCAAACTCCTATGGCTAAGTGAGGGTGATAAAGCCTTATAGTCCGATTGCCTGGTTCGTCGCGCTAAACACCTCCTTTAAGGACCAAAACTCTGGAGTAAAGAGTGTTTAGATTTATGCCGAACACCCCCGTACTTCCTACGTGGGGGCAAAAGCCGACGACTGGCCAACTCTCAGCATTAATTTAATAACGGCCGAACAAGAGGTAATAGTTCGAATAACAAGAGTAATTTCACATCATCATCTTGTTTCATGTTATAGCATAGGGCAACATTAATACATTCATGGGAAGATTATATCCTTGGAACACTGCTCCGCCACAAGGCGGGACCCCTTCAGGACACGCTGCACGGCAGATCCGCAAACACCCATAGAGAACTCCGAATCCGGGTCAGTAAGCGAAATCTTTCCTTCACATATTTGCTCTGCATAATAAAGGCCTCACCCGCGGCGACTTTCGGGCCTCCTGGATTTCCTGGAGGGCGCCTTGGGCTTCAGCCCAGGCATCACGTGCGGATTGGCGAGCCTTGGTGAGTTCGGACTCTTGATCCTTTATACTCTGCTCCAAGGTCTCACACTTCCCTATAGCTTCTTGGAGCTCTTGTTGAACTTTAATAACACGGGCCTCGTGGTTTTCATGAGTGGCCTGCTCCCTGGCCGCCCTTTTCTCGGTCTCGGCCACCACCTTCTTAAGAGCCTCGACTTCGGTCGTCGCTCCTAATTCCTATCATGACATTTTAGAGTTAACATAACTACTTACTTGTATTTAAATACAAAGAAAGTTCTCCCATACCTTGGGTATTCTCCAATTGCTTTTTCACTTGGCCGAGCTCCTTCTCGGCCCGCTCCAGACTCTGTTTCAGTCCGGAGACCTCTGCAGTATGAGAGGTTGCAATCACTAACGACGCCTGTTCATTCACATAGGTATTCCCTAATTAGTCTCTTGCGAAATATGTTTGATCCTCTGTCTAGCTTTCTTTCTGAAACACTGAACAGTGTATCAGGGTCTATTATCTATATTATGAAATTCTCTAACTTACCTCAAAGCCTGTTAGAAGGCTGGCGCAAGCTTCGGTCAGCCCGCTTTTGGCGAGCTGGACCTTCTCGATCACCACACCCATAAGGGTGCGATGCTCTTCAACGATGGAAGCGCTTTGCAGCGCTGCCAACAAAGTATCCGGCACCTCTGGATGGACTGAGGTCACCGGTGGAATAGGTGCACCGCCTTCTGTTGAAGAAGGTTGCTGTCCTGATTCCAAAGCCGTATTGGTCTCCGGATTTGTCTCTTGCTGGGAACCGAATTCAGGGCGGCCTCGGCCTTCAGCATCCATGGGGGTCTGCTGCCCTGTGTGTACGGTTGCCAAGGTTTGACCCCCCGGCGCCGCCCCGGCGGTCTCTTGAGCTTCGCCCTGGCTTGGGCCCCTTTGGGATGACACTGAGGTGTCATCCACGCCTCCGGGAGAAGAGGCCGTCGGGAGGGTATTGCTATCAATCGCATCCGGGTCCAGCGAATCCTCCGACAAAGATCGCTCAGTTTCGGACCCGGCCGGACTGCGGAATATGTGACTCAATATATTAGTGCTATGCAAAAGTGAGACTGGATATATGGATGCGTCCAGGTTTTTTGTACTCATGATTTGGCCAGGGGCTCGACCCTGGGTTCCCACTCCGGGCTGCTGTCGGCGGTCGCGGTAGGCTCGTCTGGAAAGGATGCTTTCCCCTTCTTAGACATTTCGGCCTCCAAATGTGTGGAGGCCGTCCTCTTCTTTCTCCCCCTCGCGGGGGGGGGGGCCTGGCTTTATTCTTCTTCTTCCGCCTCTTCCTCATCTTTTTTGGAGGAGGAGTGGGCCTCGGTGTCTTCGGACACCACGTCTGAAGTGCCCTTACAACGAAGCCCGCCCCTGGTCTCCTTGGCCTCCTTCTGGGCCTTCTTCTTCGGCGCCTTATATGTCGCCGGGACCAACATCTTCATCAAAAGTCGGCCGGCTTGTTCTTTAGGCAACAGAGCCGGATAGTAGATCCGCTCTGCCTTCTCCGTGCAGGCCTGAGAAAATCATTGGGGAAATATTAGGTGTTTTCCCTAGGGTATACAAATAGAGGATACACCTTGAAAACATATAGAGACTCACCAAGCTTGCCGGGTGCGACGCTTTATGCCCGCGATCCTTGGCAGTGTTCGACCACAATTTGCCGGGCTTGAATAGCACCTTCCAGATGTCTTCGTGCATCGTGCCAAAGAACCCGAGCAAGTTTTGGTGCTTGGCCGGATCAAACTATCATAGGTGGCAAGTCTGGCGTTGGCAAGGAAGGATCCGGAGAGCTAGCATCACCTGGACCACATCGACAAGTTTGATACCCTTGTCCTTCATGCTATTGATACGCGCTAGGAGTGTCGACAGCCCATCGGTCAAAGGCCAGTCTAGGCCCTTTTCGGGCCAGGACATGAGCCGCAGTGGGGCTCCGGATCGGAACTCAGGAGCGGCGGCCCATTTGGCACCGCGTGGCTCGGTAATATAGAACCATTGTTTCTGCCAACCTTTGATGGACTCATTGAATTTACCCGATGGCCATTTGACGTTGGGCATCTTACTCACCATGGCTCCTCCGCACTCGGCGTGTTCGCCGCCGACCACCTTGGGCTTCACGTTGAAAATCTTCAGCCATAGCCTGAAGTGTGGCGGGATGCGGAGGAAGACTTCGCACACGACGATGAATGTCGAGATGCTGAGGAAGGAGTTAGGGGATAGGTCATGGAAATCTATCTCGTAGTAGTACGTAAGGCCGCGAACGAATGGGTGGAGGGGAAACCCCAGCCCGTGAACGAAGTGAGGGAGGAATACAACCCTCTCGTGGGGTTCAGGAGTAGGGGCGATCTGTCCCGCCGCTGGGAGACGGTGTGCGATCTTCTTGGTCAGGTATCCGGCCTCTCGGAGTTTCTTGATATCCTTCTCCTGAACGGAGGAGGCCACCCACTTGCCTTGCACTCCGGATCCAGACATGATTGGAGTGCTTGTTGGGAGAAGGTGGTGGGTGCTTGGACACTGAAGCTCAAGAACGGATGAGCAAAGGAAGAAGAGGGCGTGGGTGAAAGAGGGGAAACCTTATCCCTTTATAAAGGCAGTAAAAATCATGCGCCTCCCACTCGCCCTAAAACTCGCTTATTTCCCAAGCACCGTGTTGATGGCACGGTTGGGTTACCCATACCTGCATTGATGAGAATCCCATGATGGGGGGACATGATCTCTGCTTTGACAAGATGTGCCAGTGAAACCGCACCTCAAAATACGGAGGGTGGGATAAAAATGGTTCGAATAAAGACCGGGCCATGGCGTGATGTCACGCTGTGCGTTGTCAGTAGATTGGACTCATGGGGTATCATATTCTCTACTGTGGTATGTGGAATTTGTTTTGCAGAGCCGGACATGATTCTTATGTTCAGGATGTACTTTGAAGTATTCGGAGAAGGAACCCGCCTTGCAATGCCAAAGACAATTTGCGCACCGGACTTGTCGTCATTGAATCCTAGTTCAGGGCTACTGAGGGAGTCCTGGATTAAGGGGTCCTCGGACAGCCGGACTATATGCGTATGCCGGACTATTGTACTATGAAGATACAAGATAGAAGACTTCGTCCCGTGTCCAGATGGGACTTTCCATTGTGTGGAAGGCAAGCTTGGCGATTCGGATGTGAAGATTCCTTTCTCTATAACCGACTCTGTGTAACCCTAGCCCCCTCCCGTGTAGTCCATAGGACAACAACAAATTATAACCATAGGCTAGCTTCTAGGGTTTAGCCTATACGATCTCGTGGTAGATCTACTCTTGTAATACTCATATCATCAAGATCAATCAAGTAGAAAGTAGGGTATTACCTCCATCGAGAGGGCCCGAACCTGGGTAAACATCGTGTTCCCCGCCCCGTGTTACCATTAGCCTTAGCCACATAGTTCGGGACCCCCTGATACGTCTCCAGTGTATCTATAATTTTTGATTGTTCCATGCTATTATATTACCTATTTTGGATATTTATGGGCTTTACTTTACACTTTTATATCATTTTTGGGACTAACCTACGAACCGGAGGCCCAACCCGTATTGCTATTTTTGCCTATTTTAGTGTTTCGAAGAAAAGGAATATCAAACGGAGTCCAAATGGATTGAAACCTTCGGGAGCGTGATTTTTGGAACAAACGTGATACAGAGGACTTGGAGTGCAAGTCAAGAAGCAACCGAGGAAGCCACGAGGGTGGAGGGTGCGCCCCCTATCTCGTGGGCCCCTTGGGCGTCCACCGACCTACTTCTTCCTCCTATATATACCCACGTACCCCGAGAACATCAAAAGCGACCACGAAAAACTATTTCCACCATCGTAACATTCTGCACCCGCGAGATCCCATCTTGGAGCCTTCGCCGGTGCTTCGCCGGAGGGGGAATCAACCATGGAGGGCTTCTACATCAACACCCTAGCCTCTCCGATGAGTTGTGAGTAGTTTACCACAGACCTTCGGGTCCATAGTTATTATCTAGATGGCTTCTTCTCTCTCTTTGAATCTTAATACCATGTTCTCCTTGATCTTTTTGGATATCTATTCGATGTAACTCTTTTTTCGGTGTGTTTGTCGAGATCCGATGAATTGTGTGTTTATGATCAAGTTTATCTATGAGAAATATTTGAATCTCCTCTGGATTCTTTTATGTGTGATTAAGTTATCTTTGCAAGTCTCTCTGAATTATCAGTTTGGTTTGGCCTACTAGATTGATCTTTCTTGCAATGGGAGAAGGCTTAGCTTTGGGTTCGATCTTGCGGTGTCCTTTCCCAGTTATAGCAGGGGCAGCAAGGCACGTATTGTATTCTTGCCATCGAGGATAAAAAGATGGGGTTTATATCATATTGCATGAGTTTATCCCTCTACATCATGTCATCTTTCTTAATGCGTTACTCTGCTCTTTATGAACTTAATACTCTAGATGCATGCTGGATAGCGGTCGATGTGTGGAGTAATAGTAGTAGATGCTGGCAGGAGTCGGTCTACTTGTCACGGACGTGATTCCTATATACATGATCCTGCCTAGATAATCTCATAATTATTCGCTTTTCTATCAATTGCTCGACAGTAATTTGTTCACCCACCATAATACTTATGCTATCTTGAGAGAAGCCACTAGTGAAACCTATGGCCCCCGGGTCTATCTTTTATCATATAAGCTTTCAATATACTTTTATTTGCATCTTTACTTTTCCTATCTATATTATAAAATACCAAAAATATATTTATCTTATCGTATTATCTCTATAAGATCTCACTTTCGCAAGTGGCCGTGAAGGGATTGACAACCCCTTTATTGCGTTGGTTGCAAGTTCTTGTTTGCTTGTGTAGGTGCATGGGACTTTTGAGGAGCCTCCTACTGGATTGATACCTTGGTTCTCAAAAAATGAGGGAAATACTTACGCTACTATTGCTGCATCACCCTTCTTCTTCAAGGAAAACCAACGCAAGCTCAAGAGGTAGCAAGAAGGATTTCTGGCGCCGTTGCCGGGGAGGTCTTCGCTCAAGTCAAGGCATACCAAGTACCCATCACAAACTCATCTCCCTCGCATTTACATTATTTGCCATCTGCCTCTCATTTTCCTCTCCCCAACTTCACCCTTGCCGTTTATTCGCCCTCTCTTTCCCAATCTCCTCTCTCTTTCGTTTGCCTTTTGTTTGCTTGTGTGTTGGATTACTTGTTGCGATGGCGCAAGATATTACCAAATTATGTGATTTCTCCAATAGCAATAATAATGATTTCCTTAGTACTCCGATTGCTCCTCTTAATGATGTTGAGTCTTGTGACTGCTTTGCTGAATCTTATTATGAAAGATCAATTCTCCGGCCTTCCTAGTGAAGACGCCGCTACCACTACAAAAAAATACACTTCTGTGATGATACGTGTTTGTCACAGTAGGTCGTGTTTTTTGTCATGCATGTACATCCATGACAAATTTATGACAGAATCAAGATAGTCATACCTGTGCTGTCGTAGAAGTGTTCCATGACATTACCAAAATTATCATCACAGAAGTGTCCACTTCCATGACGATAAATCACGCGTCACAGAACTGTTTTCGTCAAGGGTGAACGACACGTGGCATCCACTGTAACGGAACGCCGTTAAGCTATCGGGTCGGGTTTTGGATCCGATAACCCGTTAACAGCCCCGACCAATGGGGATTTTCCACATGTAAAATCATCATTGGCTGGAGCAAACACGTGTCGGCTCACCTTTGGGACAGATGTCATCCGCTCATTGGACCGAAGGCGCCTATGATACGGCGACACGTGGCACGTCCCAACAGAGGCCCATTCTCGTGAAAAGGCCGCCCGCTTGACTTGGTCAAAGGTGGCGGGCCGCCCATGAAAGCGTGTTAACGGCCTGCTCGCATATAGCCCATTTACGCCCGCTAACCCATGGCCCGTTATACCCTATCCGATTAGGCTCAAGAGCGTCATCCGGCCGCCCAATATGATTCAGCCCATTTTAACTTCCGCCCATGTGTGGCCCATGACTTCTTTGGCCCATATGAGGACCTTTGTAACTCTTGGCCCATTAACGCCCGTGGTGAAACCGCCCGTAATGAACAAAGGTATCACTTTATACCCATTAACGCCCGTTATTCCATTGGGCCGCTTCAGCCCAAGTTTTCTTCGACCTTCTTAGGGCCCATTGATTCTGGGCTCATTTGCAAGATTCGTTACATACGCCCGTTCATCGCTATTTTTCGCCAGGGTCAAATTCAGCCTGTCGTTCTGATGGGCCCGCTTATGACCGTTAATACATTCGCCGTTTTATGTAAAAACCCGTTGGGCTATTTTCATAGAGTTATCAAATACGACCTATTAACGGCCCGTTATGGTCCACGAATAGTACGGCCCATGATTGGCGAAATGATGATACGCCCCGTAGAAGGCCCATGGATCCGACGGCCCGTATGAGGCCCATGGATAGTACGGCCCGTAGAAGGCCCATGGACCCTACGGCCCGTAGAAGGCCCATTGATCCCTAAGGCCCGTGATAGAAGGCCGATGGATCCTACGACTCAGATAGAAGGCCAATGGTCCCACGGCCGAACGAAGGCCCATGGATCATACGGCCTGCAGGAGGCCCATGGTTACAATAGTCCATGTGTTGCCATGATTATTTTGGCCTAGTTACCAAAAATAGGCTATTGTGGCCACTAGAAAAACAAAGAAAAAGAACTGTAGTGACTACAAGCAAACAACTAAACAAGACAATAAGGAAATAAACAAGCAAGCAATTAAGGCTAGCCTATTACCGCTATTACACATATTACATCCACTGGGCATCAAAGTTTGCCACCAGTGCAAATATAGGGAACAGAGCAAAGATATTACATACACTTGGCCGTCAAAATTGGCCACCAAAGGCAAATAAACGCGACAAACAAAAAGCATAACTGAAACAACTTCAAGAGCTCAAGAAATGTTACAGGTATCCACCATGTCGGCAATAAGCTTAGCAAGCTGATTGGCTTTGTCCTGTTGGTGCTAAAATCCTCCAACGCTTGTCGTTGCACCGTAAAGTATGCATCCAATGCTCCAGGACTTCTGCAGTCCTTCCGCTTCTTGTCGCAAAGACACTGATCGATGTCTTTCGACTTGTAGTTGAGACTCAAGAAACCGAACTGATTCAGATAAAGGAGTTTGAATAGCTTGTGCATGCGGTAGTGGCCAGTAACTCGAACACTAAACCAAGGCAGGACTTTGGGATTGTCTCGCTGTCTTCAAGATAGTCTTCCTTAGCTGTTTTATCAGCTTTGTTGGAGACCAACAAGGATGTGTCACTATCCTGAACCTTATCTGCATTACTTCCTTTACCATTGCTTAATAAGGCACTCTTCCCCAATATTCTGTCAGCATCTATCTATTATATAATTAAGACAAGAGTCAAACAAGCCATCATGTTAATCCACATAGGCTCAAAATATATACGCCGTTGATTAAGACAATAATGGCTGAGATTAAACGATCTAAAAGTTACGCAGAACTATAACGTGTACAATTTTTAGAATCTGACACGTACCAAAAAGTGCTATAACATATATGTATTTTCCATGAAAAAACTAGACATAAAAAATATGCATGTATACTCTATCACAGACACCAGGGAAGAATTGGAGTTGGAGTACTAATCGGACACAAAGGAATTAGGCAACCCTGTAGGTTGAAAGAGTCCGGTCAACAGGAAAGTAAAAAAGTCAGACATGGAGATGCGCCTGCCCGCTAGCCAATTAAAAGAACATCTGCTGGCCTATGTACACATCGGTTCACACCATATATATTCCTGATGCGCGTCAATGGTGGCAATTAAGTCTAGCATATGAAAAATATAAAAAGACAGAAGCAACTATTTACATTTATCTACAGCATCAACACGGCAAAATTAGGAAATTTGATCGCTAGCCAAGGATAGAGAAATAATGATGCATAAAAAATGTTAGCACAATCGTTATCTTAGAATCAAATAGTTTCACTTTAGAAAAAACCAAAAAAATTCACAAACATACACATACCTAAGATGTAGTCAAAAATACATGCTCAATGTTGGGTCACTGTGTGGGCCCATAATGTGCGAACTCCGTGCACGGATGTCATGCTAATACCAACATGTATACAAATCCATAGGTTTCCTAAAAAACATATACGTAAAGCATTCACTTGGTAAACTGATTGGCCCAAGTGAAAAAACATCTTCATAAATAAATTAAAATTTGATTAACAGAAAACCACTATATGTTGGTACACAATAAAGAATACATAATACATATAACAATGGAAATTTTTAGTCCAAGCTCCATGTATAACTTAAATTGCTAACTTCAAAATAAGTTATGGATGAAACTTTTATTAGGTGGAGAAAAATAATGGTATTTTAAACTTAGCTAAAATAAAAAATAAATATATCTCAAAATTTGTTTCCATATGAACTACATAGCGTCCTAAGAAACAACCACTAGAACTCTTTTAAATAGCTTAATCTGTAATAACAACTTTTAAAAAGAAGGTGAAAATAAGAAATAGGAATATTTTAAAATTGGTGGTCATGGACTCCATATACAAAGAGGCTGAAAACTTCAAATAGGATGGACAAAGAAATGACAAACCTAGAAGGGTGAAAAGAGTATATGTGTTAACATGCATTTCTTGCTTATGTAGGTACGCCTAAGGAAAAAACATGAATATAGATTAGTTGTATCTACACAATTGGGTTTGTAGTACAAGAAAAAAGATCATCCTGAGTAGAATGTAGGCATCATTGGATTCATGTACCTTTTCTCATTAGCAAGGTTGGCAACGAAAGGATGTGATGAAATTCCCACTAAAAAATGACAGCGATGAACATGTGACAAAGAATTCTGAGCATTTATGACATCGTGTTAGAATAATGGCATGTTGACAATGTGTTTACTATGCGTGTTAATATGCTATGTGGATTAGATTTAGATTTAGTTAATTAGTTTAGATTTACGTTGTTTATCATGTAAGATAGAATCATATATTAATTTACAGGACTAACTGTTTTATTGAATTGAGGTGTTGATCAAACATATCGTAGATTCATTATAGATCAATCTATTTGCATGCAATATTTAGGTAGGTGGTCACAAATTTCAACTAAATCGTAACAATTCATGGTCGGGGTAGAGTCAAATCAAACAGACAATTACTACCAATTGATGATGATGAATATATTTTGATTTCTCAAGTAAAATGATAAAAATTATCTTTGATTTTGTGGATCATCTAACACAATATCTATAATAATTGGTAAAAATCTAGCCGCGCAAATGCGCGGGTCACTCCGCTAGTTCTAAAAGAAGAAACAAGCAGACACATAACAAGTTTAGCATGTACTAGTATATGAAACTCATTTCGGTGAACCAGTTCATTAGTAAGGTGGACAAGATTAAACTACCAAGCCTTCTATTGCCAAGTACTAATACATAGTAAAAGCATCAAACAAACATATATCTATGTCCTATGGTCACTGCATTGTCTTGCCAAATCAAAATAGAGACATGGTTCAAATCATATCAGTTCAAAACAAAGCAGCAGTGAAAGAATACAAAGCGTGGGAAACTACATGGCACAACAAGATTTCAGATGGGTACCATGGGTCTACATGTACAACAACACTATTGGCTCTGTTGTGATGCTAGTAATGTGCATGATATGAAAGTCAACTGTATACACAATTGAAACTGAAATCAACAGAGCTATTGATAAGAGCAAACCTGTTAAAGAAACATGCGTGAACATACCTGCTGTGCAATTGGAGTTTCGATTGGATCCTTCAATTTAAAAATAAGTTCATATCAAGAATACAAAGTGATAGAAGAGCAAAGCAATCATAGTTAAAGAAGGCGCGCTAGCGTAGCGCTTAAGAGATCCTAGGCTCTAGGCGCTATAAAACGCATGCGCATAACTACGCATAATCGTGCATAATCTGCGATAAGCATGTGCTTTGGTCAGTAAAGCGCAAGGCGGTGGCAAAACGCACAATTAACGCCTAGCACTTTTTTGAACTATGATAGCAATGGAATCTTAAATTAGAACAGTTGTTCTTCAGGTTTAGGCACTTGTTCTACATGAACAGAGTACAGTAAGACGCAAGAATAAAATACTTAAAAATAGAAACGAGCTCATAGACCTTACCACATTCTTGGTTCGGGACCAGTACAGAACAAGGCGTTCCCAGTCATCGTCTAATAAATGTGTCTCAGGAGAACGTAAGGGAATTTGATGAGTTTCTTTGCTGGTGAAGTACGTTTTCTTCAGGTAATTCCGATACTTCCACCAAGCATTCTTGAAGATAGCAGAGGTATTAGCACAGGTTACCTCATCCTGAGTTTCCAAATCGGTCCTTCTCTATAGAGAAAAATGGGAAAATTTGCTGTATTATAACCATCATGGAGGTAGGATGTATGGGACGAAGCAAAGTAATTGCCATGAATAACATTACTTACACATAACTCTGGACAAACACACTGAATCGCATTTTCCTTCATCTTGAGATAATATTTCCAAGATGGGAAGATACGCATACGATTTAATAACATCAAATGCGATAGATGCTAAACTACGATTGGCTGGTTGTGCTTCCTCCACAGGAATAGGCGTACTAACTGGTGGAGTTGGGGTTCGCCGTGATAGTACTGGCCCTTTGGGCACTGGAGCTGCCTTACTAACTGCTGTTGTTTGGGAGCTCTATGGTGGAGATGGTGCTGTATCAACATGAACTGGGTTACTATCGGCTGGGGTTGGGGTTAGATTGGGTGAAGCTGGTTCTCTGTCCATCGTAGTAGGGGTACAATTTGCGAGAGTTTGGGTTATGTGTGGTAGGGCTGGTTCTTGTGCATGTACAACCGGGGTGCTATCTCCACTAAGAGGTAGCACTGTTTTATTTGAAGACCGTGTTTTTATTCCACTAGATACTGGCATCACCCGCTCCAATTCAAATGGCTGATAAACAGGAAACATAGTTGAATGTACAGACATTGTATGAGAGACAGATGCAATAGATAGTGTGGAAAAAAGAGGGCATGAAATAGTTGACATGTATATTGTTTAACTAAAACGGATAGCATGACCTAATTTCACATATATGATGTCTATCTAAACTAGATAGCATAGCATAACATAATTCAAAGATATGATGAATAACTAAACAGGATCGCATGACATAATTCACCTACATGTTATCTAAGTAATCAGGATCACATCATTTAAGTCACATATTTTTTGTATGCTAAATAGAGAGCATCCGATATGATGTTTGAACTAAGAACATGGTGTTGAATATTGTGTATATGATGTCTAAACTATGCAATGCAAGACACCGTATGCATGATATGAGCAGTATAACCATGCCAAGTTAGAGCATACACCTCAGTGGGGGAATAGGACTGGTCATCTGTCTCTGAATCCATCTCTGAGAAGCTATCGGGACCCAACAAGAGATCTGCTTCAACAGGTAGCACTGTCTGCTTTGAAGGCCTTGTTTTCACTCTAGATTTTTCCATCTCCCACCCAAATGGCTGATTCACAGGAAGAGTAGTTTAATGTACAAACATTGTCGACAAATGGAAATGTAATGAAGAAAAGGATGGGCAAGATATCATTCAAATATATGATGCCTGGTTAAACAGGATGGCATTGCACATTTCACATATATTATGGCTGGCTAAAAGACACGAGACTGCATAATTCCCATATATGATATAGAAACTAAACATGTGGCATTACAGAACATGTCTAAACTAAGCAGATGACATATATGATGTCAAAAGTAGGCACTGCAAGGCAACATATGCATGATATGACTAACATCATCATGTCAAGGTAGAGCAAACACCTTGGGGGGGAGGGTAAATAGGAGTGGTCAGCGGCGTCTGAATACGCCTTAGAACTGATATCTTCCTCTGGATTACAATCTGGAGAGGGGTGGGGAGGGTTTGCCATTGAACCCACCATGGAGCGATGTCTGCAAGACAATGTATTGCCGCGCAAAAATCTTCTCTTTTTGTCTACATGTTCAGCATGACTGTGTAGAATATCTGACATGCATACGAAAATATATGGTGAGATTATGTAAGGAGAGCATGCAGAAATTTAGAGTGATGGTAACAACCAGTGGATCGACGTTTTTCCGTTGAACCAAAATAGCCCTAATGGATCAACGTGAATGTATACTAATAAGTGACGCAACAAGTGTAAAACCTCTTTGCCATAGCCGTGTCGCACTCAGCATCATTGGGTTGGTCGCTGAAGCAGTTGAGGCAGAGGTGTCTGTCGGAGGTGTGGAGGAAGATCTGAGGAATCTGTAGACGGCGTCCAGGGCACTGCTCTGTTGTGATGGATCGTTGTGTCATTGGAGCAGCTCCGGTGAGCCGTAAGACGTCAAGGCTGAAGCAGCCCAAGATAGACATCGTCAATCTCAAGTGGATTCTAATAGCATCTCCAATAGATGATGAAAAATGGATGTAAAATTAACATCACCAAAAACCACGTGACTACAACAGATGTGGTAAAAACTGTTGACTCTGAACTTAACTGTCGAAACTGAAATTAACTATGGAATCTGAATGCTACTGTCGAAACTGAACGCAATGGTAGCAGAGAGGCACTTGACATGTAGTTTAGGGAGGGCCTACAGTTCATATTCAACCTGCACACCCCTGAGCCGCCTACCACCACTGGCCGAACCGCCGGCCCCAGTGCCACCTCGCCACCCTGAAACAACTCACCACCGCTGCCCCAGCCAGCCCTCTAGGCCCCCCGCCCCCACCCTGAACCCTAAGATAGATAGTGGGGTACCTCTCCGGCGAGCCCCCGTCCCTGCTGCGGGTGGTTCTTCCTTAACTCCGGCGAGCCCCCCAACCCCTGAAAATCGACTAACCCAAAAGTCAATTCAGTCAACTGAAGTGTGGCTTAATCGGAGCAGAGCAAAGAAGACGAAGCGAGGGGAGAGCAGCAGAGGAATGGGCGAAGGAAGCGATCGAGCGAGAGCGAGAAGCTGCAGCAGCATGAAGGAAGGAAGGAGACTCGAGCAGCAGCAGCAGAAAGACGAAAGCGATAGAGCGAGAGCCGGAGCAGCAGCAGCAGATCCGGCTGGTATGGCCGCCGCCGCCGAAGGGGCCTCACACTGGGGGAGAGCCACCGTGGAGATGTCGCCCGCGGCGCCGACTTCAAGGTAGCCGCTCCATGGGGGTGCGGGATGGAGCACCGTCGGTGCTCGGAGGTCGAGTTAAGGAGAAGGTGCGATGTGATGAGTGTATAACCTCTTTGGTGGCGCCGAGTAGGCCTCGACTTCGTCCGAGGAGTCGGTGAGGATGCTGCGGTTCTGGTGGAGCAGGTTAAGGCAGCGCTGTGGGGATGGAGCAGCCGCGATAGATGAGGCGATCGTTGGAGCAGCTCCTTGGAGGTGGAGGACGGGGCGGCTGAACCGGCGAGACGGCGAGATGGACGACGGATCCTCATTCGGGGAGGTGGACGAGGGACGTCGAGCTGTTGCGGTGGATGACATCGTCGGGGAAGAGGCTCCGGCTGGGCAGCGGCGACGTGGAGGACAGAGGAGGGTGGGGTTTCGCGGTTGTAGCGGAGAGGTTATGGCGGCCTGGGATTTCGAATGGCGAAAAGGGGGCGATGGGAGGGGGTGAAGCATGACTTAGGGACGCGCTTGTCCAAAATATAGGGTGTGCTACAAAAGTACCCCCACCGATTTGAACTAGCGGCCCATTCGGCTCAGGGTTAGAAGGGGGATTTCGCGTGTCGGGATTTGGCAGATAGAGGGAGTTTCCGTGTGCGTTGTAATTTCGGGATAGCAAGGCACGGGTTGTGAAGGCGCCAATTTTGGGAGCACGATATCTGAATTTTCGGGATATAACAAGACGCGGGTTGAATTTTAGGGACAAGCCTAACGTGTAGTAATATTGTACTTGTATGCACCAAATCAATTCGCACTTCCTCAACCAAAAAGAAAACGAAAAAAAATAAAACTATTCACACCACACAAAGAGAGTTGTGTTCGAAATACTGAGATTTTGTATTCAGAACACTATTCCGCACATTACGCCCCCAAGACTGCCTCGATGGAAAAAATGATCTACATGGATTGTCTTCGCCTCGTCAAACGATCAATTTTGATATAAGAATCGCTCCAATCCGAAGTTCGCATGCAAAAGTTAGAGCCATCTGAATACAACACTATCACGAAATAGTGACGCGCCCACCGACACCTGCCTAATGGGTAGCGCGAATAACAACTTTGTGTTGCACGAGCGATTTGACCCTCAAGATGAACTCTAATCAAAAAACGTTCAACATAAAAGTTGTTCGTGTCGTCGAAACGGTCAGATTGCTTTTGGGCTCGTTTCCATCCAAGGTCGTTTACCACCTCAAAAGTTACCCGTAAGGTGCAGCCAGTTTAAACCGAACAGTTTTGGAAAGTTTGGACAAAACCAATCCGAATTTGACTAGGGTTTTGGATGTGAATCCAAGCCTTTTCCTTGCACGAGAAGTCCAGCCGCCTCTTATATACCTGAGGGGTGATGGCCGATTGAACAACACACAATCGATCAAACAATCTCCTACTTTTCCGTGTTCATCTACTTTTATCTATCCCCTTGTATCTTTCTTCTCATTCTTCGTCGTTCTTCAAGATTGGAGGCTGCGAATCCACGAGGCTCTAGGGGCGGTAAGACCGACCTTGAGCAGCCAATCATTGCC